>VZTO01024528.1:73742-86482 GCA_013400615.1 Syrrhaptes paradoxus | reverse complement strand
GTCCTCATCTATATACTGGGTATGACATGCATGGGATGGAATAATTGGTCAGTCTGCTTCTCAATCTTAACCTAAAAGCAAATCCCAAACTAGAAGCCTCTTCCCCCCCTGTCTGTGGAGAGGAGAGAGGCTGAATGTATTTTTCCTTGAGAGTATCCTAGCAATAACTATAAACGTTCTTTCTTATCAGTTTTCTCCTGAGCAGGAATCCAAAACATAGCTTCTTGCTAACTATTTATGAAGAGAAGGAAGAAAGAAAAAAAATTAACTCTCCTCTGCTTAACCCACGACACATACCCATGTAGTTCCTTACTGAAGCTCATTGTAGTAGTAGTTTCTACAGCTTTCTAGTGGGAAATCAATAACAAAGCTCCCCCAGTATTAATTTTTTTGCAGGATATTTTTAGTTTAGTTTTGGCGGTTAAAAAATTGATATTCTTGTTATCCATAGGTGTTCCTGCTCCGGCAGGGGGATTGGACTAGATGATCTTTCGAGGTCCCTTCCAATCCCTAACATTCTGTGATTCTGTGATTCTGTGATGTAACAACCTTGCTTTTTCATTTTCCTAAACTTGCCGATTCCTGTGGCAATGTGTCCCACGGTCTAATTGTGCATTTTACCAACACTATTATTTCCCTTCCAGCCTTTTATATCATTTTGTTTCTATTTGATCCTATATGTGACACAGATATAAAGATTTTGTTCTTCTTCTACATAGCTAAGTTAGGGGTGAAAACATCAAGGGTAGGCGAATACAGCCACAACGTGCATTGAGGGAATGAGAAACCCACAGATTTTCTACTACATCAAGCAAGAGAGAACATGCTCTGCACCAGCCCATGGTAATGGGAAGTGTTTCAGGGCAGGGGGTGGAAGGGACTCCTTGGAGCCCCGGAGCCATGGGGGATCCCCAGCGAATAGCAGGCCAGGACCTCTCAGCCAGGCCTTGTCCCACCTCCCCAGACAAGGAGCAGGGCGGACCTGGGGGCAGCCAGGTTCAGCCAGAGCCCAGATTGTCAGGCAAGGTAGTGAGGAAGAGACAGGTCCAAGTTCAAGCTGGGAAGTCACTCCACAGGTCAAGGACAGGTCCAGTGACTTCCAGGCAGCTCCATGGTGATGGGGCAGGCACAAGGCCAAGACAAACGTCAGCCCAGAAGTCAGGTCCTACGGACAGGCAGGGCAGGGCTTAGGGGAGCTAAAGACCAGGACTGCTGCTGTTGGGGACTGACAGCCTGGAGAGGGCTGAAATGGGGTCCTGGGCCATGGGCAGGGTGGTGGGACAGGGCCTGGGTGAGCTGTCAGGGCTATTACAGCCTGGTGGTGCCTGACAAAGAGGAGGAAAATAGGCTGTGGTCTCCCAAATCTCTTCTTCCCTTTCTTCCAGGAAATCCATATATGCTGGAGTTTCAAAGGCAGAAATACCAAAATGAAGACCATCTCTGTAATTTTACTGCAGAACCCTTGTGCCTGTGCATCCTGATGCAATATTTCCTTACACACTCACGTTGTTTCCTCTGCTTCTTTCTCCACTCATCTGCTTCCTCATTCAGGATGGATAAAGTTTATGAAATTGTAGATCCTTCAGTCTTTTCCCTTAGATATCTCACAGGCACCCCTACAGTTTCTTTTTCTGTGCATTTTTTGAAGCTTACTCTGAGGAGACATTTGATATATTCATGGGATCCTCTGTAGCATCCTTCACTGCAAATGAGTGGAATGGGCCATCTCCAGCCTTTTAGAGATGGCCTAAAGGGAATATGATAAAGGTCTGCAAAATCTTGAATGGGTTGGAAAGGGTAAATAGGAATCTGCTGCTCACTGTCTCTTCTGATACAAGGGCTAGAGATTCTCCACTGAAGCCAGTGAGCTAGACTGAAATCAAACAAAAGGAGATGGTTCACCACACAGCAGTCAAATGATGTGTCAAACTTTTCACTTTTCAAATGATGTAACAGATAACGCAGATCAGATGGGTTTCAAGAGAGACACTTGGAAGAGGACTCTATTAAGAATCACTAGACAGATGCAACCAACAGATCCAGAAGGCCTTCTAAGACAGAGTCTCGAGGAATACTTGTATGAATGTGTCACAAAGACTTGCCCTGTTGTTGTTTTCACCTGGTCATCTATCTATGGTTACCATAGAAGGCAGGATGCTGGACTGCATGGATCCTATGCTTCACAGATGCAAATAAAGGTATTTTTACAACAGACCTGTGTGCTACTGCAGCTAAGTTTATTGCTTGTCCTACAAGCCCTCACAGTTACTCAACAAGGTCATCCTAGCACTTTCCCCACTACCAACTAATCTGCACCTTGCAGAGCCCATGACCTATTTCTGCCTTCTGCAAAGGGCAATCAACCTTCTTTATTCCCCTAAAGCCTTTACTGCAGTAATAGGTTGATATTCATGAAAAGTAAGGAGTGAGATAGAGGCAGCTGGATCTTCCACTAAGGTCCAACTCAGCTGCGATATTTAAAAGGCACTGCATGTCTTTGAGGGAACAGATGTTTCCTATAGAGAGGGATGTATTTACCAGTGCCAGCTACAAAACTCATGCCTGCTTTCAGTGAGTCTATCCACTGCAGCTGTGCTTTGGGATATATGATTCCCAGCCTGGTCCAGAAGTGAAAAATGGAAACACAAGAGGCACTGTAATTTCTTGTTGGCAAGTCCCATCTCCATGATCATCAAAAAGATCTGCAAGGACATATATAATCTGGCCTACTCTTTGATGGGACAGATTATTCCAATACAGGGTTAGGTCCCATCTTACTCTGAGGATCCTGTGGTTATGAAGTGATCTGGGCACACCAGCACCAAACATGCCAGACATCTGCACAATGGCTGTGTTTAGGACATCTCCTGTCTACCTCTGAGGACAAGCAAACTGCTTTCTGCTACTGAATGTTGCTTTTATCTGCTTTTACCTGCTTTTACCTGCTTTACTCCTTAAGCAATTTAAACAATTGAACAATCCCTATCCCTCCACTTGCCCTTTGCAGACAGTGTATTTCCTCTGTCACCATAACAACAGGCAACTTTCTGGCCACAGTGGCTAGACCATGAAGACACCCCCTGCCCTGTTTTATTAGAGAAAGATACATCCTTATTTGGAACAAAAAAAAAAAACCCAAACCTTCTCTTCTGAATTAATTACCAACAAGTTATAGTAAGGAGAAAACTTGCTTTCAGCTTCAGGGCTGGCTATCCTTCTTCCACTGACTCAAAAAACCAGGTTCTCCAGCACAACCTGGGCTAGACAGCAGTGACTGTGGACTGCATACTGGATTGGACTTCTCTGCATGAGAGCCCAGTGAGCTCTTTCTCCTGAGAACAGACCAAACACTTAAAATACAGAAGTACCTATCGTCATCAGAGTTTTTCTACACTGTGAAATGCAAGCAAGCAAGTTCATAGAAAGATCATTGGTTGGAGAAAGCCCTAAAAGACAAGGAGAAAGCCCTGAAAGATAAGCATCACTTAACTGCTCTCTGGGGAGAGCACATCCCATTGGAAGACTGAAAAAAGAAAAACTGAAGAAAACACTGGTAACTCTCACCAGCCCTTATTACTGGGGTAAGAACATGGTAATGGAGGTATCATCAGACATGCATCCTTTCTTTGCTGTGGCCAGATCAGGTTAAACATTGGTCTGTGCCAAGCCATGGAAGGACAGGCTCCCCGTCACCATTGCTTCTTCTGAGTCCTTGCAGATTAGGGTCTCTCTGTTTTATGGTCCATGACAGATACCTTGGAGAAAAATACAATGTAAACACAGGCCATGTTCTGGGACAAATTTTAAGGGATCTGAGAAACAAAGAATATTCCTGTAGCACTAGCATGCATCTGTAGGAGAGCAGCAAATAAAGATGAGGGCTATTAGACCAGTTCAAAGGATACTTACACATTTGCTAGTTAAATATTGTCTATTTTCACAGTCTATCGCCAAACATAAATAGGATAGCCAAAACACAGAACTGCAAAAGATACAAACAGAAGAAGAAGAAATCCTGTCCCCTTCAGTATCTTTGGAGAGCCTTCAATGGCCTCATACTTAGCAGCCTTTACCTTCTTCCTGCCTTCCATTCCACTGTTTCGAGCTCAATGCCAGCTGCTGGGGTTCTGTTTCACTGCTTTATTCTGGGTGTACCACAATTTTGAAGAGACGTGTACTACGTGAAGAAGCAAAAACATCATAGCAACAGGCTGGGACATCGGTGCATGGTGCTATATAACCTATGTGATAGGTCTGGTAAGATGTGTCTGCTGTTACAAACAAATGCCACCCCAAGGAAAGATGCTCCTAAATACAGGTCATCCAGCCTGCTTGAGAGGCTGGCAATGAGGTATTGACTGCAAATATACAGGAAGGATCTCTCTTCCTTAGAAGGCAAGGACTCAAACCCATGAACTATGACAGAAGGTGTTTTTGCAGGATACTGTAACCATAACAGGTCAAAATACGAAGGAGTCTTGAAAGCACACTGGAATACAGGCAATTGGTGGTTTTGGTCAGTGTGTAGAATATTGTAGCATTTCTGGTTATAAAAATTGTCCAGAGTAACGTGGGACACCTGTGTGTGAGCTGCGGTTATAACCTAGACTTCTGGAAGAGCAATTATCCATGTGTATCACTCATTCATTTCTTTTCCTGACATTTTCTGATGCCTTCTTTGATTACCGTCTTCTTTGAGGAGCTCCCTCCAAAACCTTTTATTTCTGGACTAGGCAGACAGCTTCTCCAAGTAGGAGGTACCTGGCTACCTTTGCCAAGATGCTGGGAAGAGGGAGTGACACTGGCCATGACCTGCCACAATGATAACCCTTGCTGATCCAGCTGGAATTAACATTCCTGTCGATTCCAGATGTTTTTTACCATGATGACTTTTTATCCTTTCAGCATTGCCAGCTGATGCCAGATTTCCTTCGGCATGCAGAGTCACACCACCTGAGATTTTGGGGTATCCACAGTCCAGGCAGGAGTGATAAAGCAATGAATGCTAACTCCATGCAGGAAAAAGAAACTGGGGAGATAATTTATCAAACATTCAGGTGATAATTATATCTTAGGCATAAAATTGACAAGACTCTGTAAGGAACACTAATACAGTTATTGATTTAAGAATCAAAAGGTAAAAGAAGTTTATATCAGGCTGAATTAGTCTTCAAAAACATGTGCATACACCTCTTCAAAGCTACTGGATCCATAAATCTGCAAAAGGCTTTGTTAAATTTCTTTAATAAGTGGTGGACCTGCTTGAGCACAGCAATTGGTATAATCACACGTTCGCCAAATCTTTCTTTCCCCTTTCTCTCTGCTGCTTTATAACACTGCAGTGCAGCTTGCCATACCCCAGGGAGTTAGTTATTAAAAACAGGAGTGGTGGCACAGTAGTGCTGGAGAGCACATTGAAGTTCCTTGCTAGTACTGACACAAAGAATAGCTACCTAAAAAGGAAAGCCATGTGGACTAGGGAGTTGGATTGCTCAGGTCGGGTGGTTTTCAGCTTGTGATCCTTGGGCATCTAGATACTTCTCAGAGGACCCATGAGATGTAACCAAGAAGGGCTACACTTTTTTCAGTAGGATCCTCTCTCTAAGGATCGTTAGATCTGCAAACCACTGCCTTGCCAGGTTAAGAGTGGCATGGAGACCGTGTAGACTATCTGCAGCACACAGCTACCAGGAGCCCAGAGCAAAAATTATGGCTAGGTGACACTGCGGGGCAGCCTGAGACACCACATGTGGTTTAGAAGCCACACGTGCAGCAGGTAAGGAAACAGTGTCAGCCTGCTTGAAGAGGCAGCTCTTGGGATCCAAAAGAAAGTTTAGCCTTCAGATACAGGTGGCAGGGCAAAATGTAATCAAAAGGTATGGGTGCTATGGTGAACAGATTCTGAGCCAGCAAACCTAGAAGTTCATGGCTGTCTTTAGTGGAGTTACACCAAATTTACAGCAAAAACACTGAAAGGAGATTTTGTGTCAGGATATGGTCTGTTTAGCTAGAATTAGCTATTGAAAAGTAGGTGGTCAATGTGTAACTTTAGCTTGTACATAAAGTCTCATGTGAGACTCTATGTAGGCTTAGAACACAGAGGAAAAATGTAAACATAACTTTTCTCCCTCAGGAGACAGGAATTTTTCTCCATTTATGAGAGGTTTGTATCACTGTGTTACATAACCATGTTAGCTGATATTATTATTAGAAGTAGCTGAACTGCTTTGATTAGAAGGCTATCACGCCAAAACCCTAATCCCCGAGAGAAGTTCAGATTCTGATTGTGGCAACATTATTGTAGATACATTCGTAGTGAAATGGTTCTGAATTTACACACAGGCCAGGCTATGGCTTTGCTTATGGTATTTTAGTGCATTTGGGATTCCCTAACGCAGTTGCAAACCAGAGAATAAAATGTATTATGCATCTGGTTGACTTTGTAAGCCCACTTCAACAAATGCAGTTAATAGTATGACAGCAGTCTTCAGTCCAAGCATTTTACCACGTGACCTTAATTTATGCCCTTATCAGGCTGGCACCCCAATAATGACAATTCAGAGTGAATCCACTGTGATCATCACTTACCTGAATTTATTCTACAGTGAACTTGACATCTGGCACTCACCCTGAAAACATGTTTCTAGTCTTCATTGACAGCCATTAATGTTACATATTTTCAAAAGAACTGCAGCAAATAGTATTTGTTTTGTTATTACAGAATTAGTAACTTCATGTTAAAAAGTTTTATTTAACTGATGTTCACTTTTCTAGTAATATTTACCGGTTAAATAAGGTAAGGACAGAAAATATCACATATTTTTTGTTGAATTCAACCCCCATGAATTCCATTTCTGTGAGCAAAGCTGAACGGAGATGAATGTTGCATCCTTTCCTATGTCATGTCCACAGCTATGGTCTTGCTGAGAACAATTCTACATCTTCATTGCTCCTAAAAGCTCTTAAAATTGAGGCACAGGGGCATGGAGGGAGCCTCAAGTGGTATAAAGAGAGCATCTCCACTTCATGCTTCATCCCTGCTTTCTTGCAACCTCCTTTAATTCAAGACGAAGCCTGATCCTGTTCTGTTGGAAGTACAGTTTTCTAACAGTTTTTCAGATCCAATATGGTCTGCAAATATGTTTAATAGTATGTGTGCATATGTGTGCATGTATAGACCCAGAGGTATGCACACACGTGTGCACCCACACACAGAGTTTGTTATAAACCTATTGAAAGACAAAACAATGCAATTTGGTTCATCAGTTTGAACTGCAGAAATATGACCATATCAACAACAGACAATAATCCTACTCTTGCCCAATTAGTAACCCCCCTGTGCTTCATTGGATTCTCTCATAAATCCAGTATTTTCAGAAAACTGTTTAGCTATCACTGCTTAGATGCACAAAATCAGTTGTGATTAAAACTAATAATAAAATTCTCTGGACAAACTCTAATGTTTTTCTTAGCATTTTCTTGCCAAAATACTTATGAGAAAGGAAGAAGATTGCAAGTCCCTTGCCTTCATGTGTTTCTTTGTTCTAACACGCAGGCATGTCACTAGGAAGAGATGCCTGTGCCATGACTATGAGTGGGCTGACCCATTACTATCTAGCCTCACATTTGGCTTGTAAACAATAGTAGGAACTGAGCCCATAGAAAATATCTCACTCTTGCCAGCCTGTCACATTGTTTGAGCTAGGAAATCGAGACAAACTGCTACGTTCTTGGTTAAAAATAAGAGGTCTTTTTTCTCTACTCTGAACTTTCCACCAAGGGTTGACTTTTCTCATTTTGGAACATCTTTTGATGTCTGAATATAGCATGGCTTTTATGTAGGGCTTTCTGTACTTAAAGAATTGTGCAGCACTGGAACAGGCACAGACCTGTTAATAAAGGAAGTGCAAATGTGTCTTATTGCACCAGACACCAGCATCCTACCATGCCCTAATGTGGGGTCTTGGTTCTTGTAGTCGACCGGCGGAGTTCGTTATCATCAGCGCAGGGGGCTCCTTGCGATCAGCGCGCGAAGTTCTTGGACACCACCCAGACGAGCCAATTATGATGAAAGTGAAAGCCATTTATTGTGTGTTGCGCACTTGCTTTTATACAGAGCTCTTCCAGATTTGGCAGCTACTGATTGGATACAATAATTCAAAATTCTTAATAACAAAATCACTATTGGCTACCTTCAATCCTGGGAACGTAACCTTCAAAGCTATGTCAACACAACCTCTAAAATAACTTAGTTGTGCTAATTAATTTCTCTCAGTTTCTCCTTATCTTCCTCACATCCTGCATAATTGGATGCCTCTGCACATCTGGTTGCTTTTCTTCTTTCCCAGGATCCTTTATCAACCTTATAATTACAAAGCCTAAAGTTAGTATCATAGCTAAAATTCTCCTTCAGCACAAAGCGCCCCTACAGTTCTGATGGGGGCAAGACAGTGTTACCGCAGGTGCCTCAGCCTAAGGCAGCTTCCTGCTCCTGGAGGAAGCCTAATCTTGGTTCATATTTAGCTCTAGAGCACCACTGGCTGCAGTCACACATATATGATCCTGTCCCATCTATTCTTTTGATTTTGCATCCTCCACAAATCCCTCACAATGAGTGACTCAGCCTTTCCACCAAGCAACAAAGGCATTTAGAAGGTCACAGCTCACTGGCACACTCCAAAGATTGTTTCAAGCTGCAAATGATAAAATCACTCAAAATGCATGCATACAAAGTACAATACTGCAAGAGGCCAGGGCTATTTACAGAGACAGATTCAACCAGAAGGTAACTTCTAATAAATTGTACGTGTTGAGTGTGTTATTGTTAAGCCTTCAATAAAGGGATTTTCCATTATGATAACGGCATGTTCAGGTGTTATTTCTTTGTTTTAATTTTAATAGAGAAATATCATTGTTCAAAAGGATTATAAATTTTATATTCTACCTGGCAACAAGGTAGAATAGTTCTATTGCTATGTTACTTACCATGTTATAATACCTCAGTTCACCTTTTTGATTGAATTTAAATACACATGTATATAAATATGTACACTAAAATATAAATATAAATGTCAGTAGACACTTGCAACATATTATATGTACTGACACACTCATCACATTCATTAATAAAAATCAATACCAAATCTTTAAGTTTGCAAATTACCTGAATTACAAAAGGACCTTACAGTCCGTGATGCTGCAAGCTTTTAATTCCCACTGATTTAATAGGGAGTAAATTGAGGTCAGCTTTTTGTTGTGGTGTATGTATTTTTCATCTTTATGGACTGATGTATTTACACTATAGTGAGTTAAATTTAATTTACAAAATGCAGAAAAATGCATTTTTAATTTATAAAATGCAGCTTCTCTTAAGCTTGTATGGGTTGCCTTGCTTGAATTTAAATGAGAGGTTCCATTATACATCCCTCTTTTCTCATGATTCAGGCTTTCCCCTGAAACCTGAAGACCTGATGGGACCAACCTTGTGTTTAAAGTTAACCATATGCACCAATGTATTGCTTGTTAATGTATTGCTTGTATTGGGAACGTTCAGACTGTGTAGAACTGCAACTTGAATGTGGAGGAAGCTGGAAAACATGGGACTCAGAACTTGCATCCTTCCCTCCTCTGTTATCACAGCAACCCCACAAGCATGGGCCACGAACAAAGGTAGCAAACTCTAGATGTAAGACAGCTCTTTGCCTTCACTCACCTCAGTAATGAACAATTCTAGATTACCTGGTGGTGACAAGTCTATTATCAGTTTAGATTCAGTGGTAGCTAGCTTATACACATTTGTTCTCAGGGTAGTATCCTTTGACTTGCATAGTTCTTCCTCCCCAGTGTTTACCCTTGTTACCCTCTGAAACCACATCTGGTTGAGCTAAACAGGATACTTTCTGGACTACAGTGAAGGTATCAGTATTTGCCTGACCATTTTAAGGTCCTCTTTCCTGAACTTCTCCCAGTATGTATTAATCTTTCTTCACTGTGACAGAGTTGTTCCGGGTACTCTGCATACATTCTCAGTTCATATGGTTGCATAAATGTTTCCCTTTAGCCTACTTGAAATATAGCACCTATAAATCTTTAGATGTGTTTTCATTTTTCATTATGATGTCGCAGTAGTGGTCTTCAGACATCCTGTGATGGACAATTGACTAAACCAGCCAGACCTTTCTCTTCATCTTCTGTCAGCAGCTGATGAACCTGTACTTACTGAAGAAACTCTTACTAGTCTCTAAGTCTCTTGTCTTGCTTGCGTTAGACTTCTGTTAATTGAGCCCTTGCTTTATGGCAGTTCAGTCCTACTGTGTGTGCCAGATAGATACCTTCCTTCTGTTACCAGTGTATTTGATTAATCATTTCTATTCTTCGGACATAATCTTTAACAGAAATTATAAATACAGTCAATCCCTAATCCATAGTTACACAAATCATCTACCTATAGCCTGAACATTCTCCTGTAAGTACAGCTGTTGCTGCTGCTCTTCAGCTGATTTATTCCCCCTGATTTTCCTGCATCATCACACTGACTTCCACATAACACCATGTCAGTCACTTTACTGGAATCTATATGGATTTGCTTTATTGCAATTCCCTTCTCTAAAAATATTGTGCATTTTAGCAAAGAAAAATACCAATTTAATTTGGCACAATCAATCTTTGGTAACTATTTCTCCCATTTTTAGATACTTATATGCCTCTGTTTCTTTCACAGAATATTGAATCCTTTTAGGCAATTGAGATAATGTCAGTACCCCCTTGTAGATCACTTTTCTCCTTAAAGATTACTACTTCATTTTTTATTTTTTAATCACATGGTATTGCCATCTGTTTTACTAAATGCATTAAAACTGTTACCACTGGTTTATTATCTCAGTTACTGGGCCTCCTTGCTGACAGAGGCCACAGTGGCTAGCTCAGCTCCTCCCTGGAACTAGTTTAGTTGAGCAGCATGAGACCACAGAATGAATGGCGCTCGAAAAAGCAGCAATGCAAGCAAGAATGTTTTGCTCAATCCTATGTGCTATTTGTTGCTTTACCCCTGTCTGGTAAAATCAGCCTTCATTAGATATTTAAAAAAAACCAAACCACACAAGAGTCCAGAAAAAAAGAAATCATGACACTGTAATAAATAATAATACTTATGTTGAAGAGAAGATAATTAAGTGTCAGTGTCGACTACATTGTAAGATTTACTTTATAGCATCCTCCAAATACAAGGAATTTCCTTCACCACGGAATGAGCAAGGCTTCCTCTTCAAGTGCTCCCAAAATCTGAGCAGGGAATTGTCAGCGTAAAGGCCAGAGCATGCACACACCTATTCTACCCCCCCACAGCACAGGCACAGCAAGAGCCATCCTACCAGAAACTCTCCAAACACATTTGTACCATCTCTGGGACATCTCCTCAGGAGCGAGCCCTGAGCCACCAGATCGGTGACCAAGGTCTGGTGACCTCAAAAGTCCTCTGGAAGAGGCTGGCAAGAGCCCAGCCGCACAACCTTCTCCCTGGGAAGGCTCAGCTCAGCTGCCTGCTTCCGACGTAGGCACAGAGTGGTGTCACTAGGTGGCGGTGGATACCTTCTGTACTGGGCTAAAGAGACAAAGGCTTTCTCAAAACAGAAAAAAAAAAAGGCAAAAGTTGAGTTTCGTTACACTGTAGTTTTTAATAATACAGAAATATGCTATTTCTCAAAAGAAGGTATTCTCATTTTCTCTCCAGGCTCAAGTATGGGTATAAATCTCGGGCTTCTTTTGTAATTTTTTTCTTCTTTTTACAGTATTTCCATTGCTACAACCCCATTTAAAACTGGCCACACATCTTCCCTTCTTGACTGTGAATCTTAATTATTTTTTCAATGTTAGCATATTGTCTTCAGACAGAAGCACAGCCTTGTTAAATACATTACATTAATGAATCAATTGAGCATAAACCTAATTTAATTGCAAGGTTTGCTCTATGCTATCTGTATACCCTCTCTTTTTCCTTCAGTCACAAATTTTTATGAAAATCTAACCAAAAAGATACTTAAAACATACTAGCTTTTCCAGACTGTGTGTAAATACAGTATTTCCAAATTCCAACATGTTTAAAAGTTGGTCATTTTCAATTATTTTGCATTCTAAAGAAGATTTGGTGCTTTTTCCTGTTAAAAAAAATACATACAGAAAACTGTTCTAAGAACTTGAGCACAATGCAATCTTCTTCCTTCCAGCATTGGCTTGTTAATAAAGGTGTGTCAGGAGAGTTCTCAGTAAATTTAGAAAATTTTTTTGAATATTAGAACAGAAGATTGCTTCATACAGGTGGAGACATACAAGGTTTCACTCAGTGTTACCTAAGTGAATGAAATCACTGCAGTCTACAAATCAACATAAATCATTAATCTTCTTGACAACAGAAAATCCTTTCCCGGTGTTCTGAGTCACTTCAGTCCCCCCACAGCATTTTAAGTATGTTGAGCTCAGCAGTTTTGTAAAGACCAATTAAGTTAGTTTCAAGTGACTGATAAACATGAAATACTGGTAGCTAACTTTGCATTTGTTAATGACCTGTACATGCAGATATACAAAAACAATGCAAGGAGCAATAGATATTAAACCCGTGGAAGGTACTCGGATATCATGATGATGAAGCAAGTGTGAATATTCAAATATTATGTGGGGTGTCTGCAGTGATATGGGCCCAGAAGGTGGTAGTCAGTAGCACAAAGTTTAATTGGAGGCCAGTGGCT
>VZTO01024528.1:50941-72863 GCA_013400615.1 Syrrhaptes paradoxus | reverse complement strand
AAAAAAAAAAGGCAAAAGTTGAGTTTCGTTACACTGTAGTTTTTAATAATACAGACATATGCTATTTCTCAAAAGAAGGTATTCTCATTTTCTCTCCAGGCTCAAGTATGGGTATAAATCTCGGGCTTCTTTTGTATTTTTTTTCTTCTTTTTACAGTATTTCCATTGCTACAACCCCATTTAAAACTGGCCACACATCTTCCCTTCTTGACTGTGAATCTTAATTATTTTTTCAATGTTAGCATATTGTCTTCAGACAGAAGCACAGCCTTGTTAAATACATTACATTAATGAATCAATTGAGCATAAACCTAATTTAATTGCAAGGTTTGCTCTATGCTATCTGTATACCCTCTCTTTTTCCTTCAGTCACAAATTTTTATGAAAATCTAACCAAAAAGATACTTAAAACATACTAGCTTTTCCAGACTGTGTGTAAATACAGTATTTCCAAATTCCAACATGTTTAAAAGTTGGTCATTTTCAATTATTTTGCATTCTAAAGAAGATTTGGTGCTTTTTCCTGTTAAAAAAAATACATACAGAAAACTGTTCTAAGAACTTGAGCACAATGCAATCTTCTTCCTTCCAGCATTGGCTTGTTAATAAAGGTGTGTCAGGAGAGTTCTCAGTAAATTTAGAAAATTTTTTTGAATATTAGAACAGAAGATTGCTTCATACAGGTGGAGACATACAAGGTTTCACTCAGTGTTACCTAAGTGAATGAAATCACTGCAGTCTACAAATCAACATAAATCATTAATCTTCTTGACAACAGAAAATCCTTTCCCGGTGTTCTGAGTCACTTCAGTCCCCCCACAGCATTTTAAGTATGTTGAGCTCAGCAGTTTTGTAAAGACCAATTAAGTTAGTTTCAAGTGACTGATAAACATGAAATACTGGTAGCTAACTTTGCATTTGTTAATGACCTGTACATGCAGATATACAAAAACAATGCAAGGAGCAATAGATATTAAACCTGTGGAAGGTACTCGGATATCATGATGATGAAGCAAGTGTGAATATTCAAATATTATGTGGGGTGTCTGCAGTGATATGGGCCCAGAAGGTGGTAGTCAGTAGCACAAAGTTTAATTGGAGGCCAGTGATTTGCCTCTGCCACAAAGAAAGCTCATAGTATCTTGGGCTGCATTAGACAAAGGATTTCCAGCAGGGCAAGGGAGGTGATCCTTCCCCTCCATTCAGCACTGATGAAGCCACACCTGGAGTCCTGGGTCCAGTTCTAGGCTCCTACAACAAGATAGACATGGACATACTGGAGAGAGAGCAGCAAAGGGCCACAAAGATGACAAAGGGACTGGAGCATCTCTCCTATGAGGAAAGGCTGAGAGAGCTGGGTCTCTCTCACCCCTGAGAGAAGGCTCAGGGGTGTCTTCTTAACATGTATAAAAGCCTGAAGGGAGGGTGCAAACGAGACAAGAGCCAGGTTCTTTACAGCAGCTCCCAGTGACAGGATCAGAGGCAACGGGCACAAACTAAAACACAGGAGGGTCTGTCTGAACACCANAAAAAAAAAAGGCAAAAGTTGAGTTTCGTTACACTGTAGTTTTTAATAATACAGAAATATGCTATTTCTCAAAAGAAGGTATTCTCATTTTCTCTCCAGGCTCAAGTATGGGTATAAATCTCGGGCTTCTTTTGTAATTTTTTTCTTCTTTTTACAGTATTTCCATTGCTACAACCCCATTTAAAACTGGCCACACATCTTCCCTTCTTGACTGTGAATCTTAATTATTTTTTCAATGTTAGCATATTGTCTTCAGACAGAAGCACAGCCTTGTTAAATACATTACATTAATGAATCAATTGAGCATAAACCTAATTTAATTGCAAGGTTTGCTCTATGCTATCTGTATACCCTCTCTTTTTCCTTCAGTCACAAATTTTTATGAAAATCTAACCAAAAAGATACTTAAAACATACTAGCTTTTCCAGACTGTGTGTAAATACAGTATTTCCAAATTCCAACATGTTTAAAAGTTGGTCATTTTCAATTATTTTGCATTCTAAAGAAGATTTGGTGCTTTTTCCTGTTAAAAAAAATACATACAGAAAACTGTTCTAAGAACTTGAGCACAATGCAATCTTCTTCCTTCCAGCATTGGCTTGTTAATAAAGGTGTGTCAGGAGAGTTCTCAGTAAATTTAGAAAATTTTTTTGAATATTAGAACAGAAGATTGCTTCATACAGGTGGAGACATACAAGGTTTCACTCAGTGTTACCTAAGTGAATGAAATCACTGCAGTCTACAAATCAACATAAATCATTAATCTTCTTGACAACAGAAAATCCTTTCCCGGTGTTCTGAGTCACTTCAGTCCCCCCACAGCATTTTAAGTATGTTGAGCTCAGCAGTTTTGTAAAGACCAATTAAGTTAGTTTCAAGTGACTGATAAACATGAAATACTGGTAGCTAACTTTGCATTTGTTAATGACCTGTACATGCAGATATACAAAAACAATGCAAGGAGCAATAGATATTAAACCTGTGGAAGGTACTCGGATATCATGATGATGAAGCAAGTGTGAATATTCAAATATTATGTGGGGTGTCTGCAGTGATATGGGCCCAGAAGGTGGTAGTCAGTAGCACAAAGTTTAATTGGAGGCCAGTGGCTAGTGCTGCATCCCAGAAGTCAATACTGAGTCCAGTCCTGTTCAACATCATCATTAACAACCTGGGTGATGGGGCAGAATGTACCCTCAGCAAGTTTGCTGATGACAACAAACTGGGAGGAGTGGCTGATATGCCAGAGGGTCCTGCTGCCATCCAGAGGGATCTAAACACACTGGGGGACTGACAGGAACTTCATGAACTTCAACAAGGGCAAGTGCAAAGTCCTGCACCTGGAGAGGAACAATCCATGCACCAGTACATGCTGGGTTGCAGCTTGGCAGAAAAGGACATGAGGGCCCTTGTGGACACAAAGTTGAACATGAGCCAACAATTTGCCTCTGCCACAAAGAAAGCTCATAGTATCTTGGGCTGCATTAGACAAAGGATTTCCAGCAGGGCAAGGGAGGTGATCCTTCCCCTCCATTCAGCACTGATGAAGCCACACCTGGAGTCCTGGGTCCAGTTCTAGGCTCCTACAACAAGATAGACATGGACATACTGGAGAGAGAGCAGCAAAGGGCCACAAAGATGACAAAGGGACTGGAGCATCTCTCCTATGAGGAAAGGCTGAGAGAGCTGGGTCTCTCTCACCCCTGAGAGAAGGCTCAGGGGTGTCTTCTTAACATGTATAAAAGCCTGAAGGGAGGGTGCAAACGAGACAAGAGCCAGGTTCTTTACAGCAGCTCCCAGTGACAGGATCAGAGGCAACGGGCACAAACTAAAACACAGGAGGGTCTGTCTGAACACCAGGAAACTTTTTTTTTTTTACTGTGAGGGTGACCGTGCACAGGCATAGGTTGCCCAGAAAGGTTGTAAAGTCTTCTGCCTTGGAGATTTTCCAAAGCCATCTGGAGACAGGCCTGGGCAACCAGCTCTAGGCAGCCCTGCTTGAACAGGGGGGTTGGACCAAAGGACCTCCAGAGGTCCCTTCCAACCTCAGCCATTCTGTGATTCTGTGATATGAAACATTTATTACAATGCTCAATTGTGATCATAATCTTTGAAGAGTGTCATCAGTCCAAAGTAATTATACAAATTATAAAAATTGAAGTACATATTTGTTCACATATTTTCTAGCCGCATGGCATGCTGTGAATACCAGCCTCATCAGAAATTTGTTCGTGCAGTATCCTAGAATTGCTCTTGCTCCAAATCTGGACCGTAAAAGATGGTGTTTAAAGATGGTTGTGGTCAAACTGTTAACATCTTTTTTCTGTGCAGAAAAAGAAGAGGCATGTAAATTCATGCCAAAGTGCTATATTTTATACTCGATTATACCAAAGATAGATGTACTTTCAATGGTAGAACTCAGTTGGAATGTTGCCTGCCCTTCAGGCAGGCTCATAACTTGTTAAGAAGATCAGTGGACTGAACGCGGGTCTCTCTCTTGCACATGACAGTGTCAACAGTAAATACAGTAGGACATCCACCTTTTTAAAAAGATTTATAAAGAGTTTCTAAGTGTATTTGCTCACAGATGCCTTTGCAAAGCTCACTGCTGTTCAGTTTCTAGAAGACAGTTACGGAAGATGTGTGCAGAGGCACTGACTGTATTTTTGAGTTTCCAAATATCCTAAGTCTAATCCAAAAGGCTAAATGTGTTATCTCACCACTGACGAGGCTGAGGTATACTCTTTTATAAATGATTGAAGTTACAAAGTTGGTTCTTTCAGTAGAACCAGCTGCAGTTTTGAGGTTAATTCTGAAAGGGACATATTATGAAAGGGGCATACTTATTCCACTGTGTATGCAATGTGTGCACATACTATACAATGTAATGACAAACTATAGTTTCTATTTTGTCAAAGGTTTAGATAAACAATGCCTAAAAAGAACATGTGTGGGCCTGCTGAACACCTCCTTTGAGAAGTCTGGCAGGCAACAACCTTCTGTAGGAGACTAAACAAAGCTGCTTAAAAACCAGTCCAGTTTTCCAGGCATGAAATTAAGTATTTGCTACAAATGTTAACATCCCATGATGTACCTGGCCATCTAATGTATTCTTCTTCTCTGAGGGATCTTTTGTTCTCCCAGGGGACAACTGAAATAAAGGTTTCAAAGTCAGATTCTAACAGTTTCACCAGATGCAGAAACAACAATGCAGCGAATTACAGCCATGAGAAACTAAGCACAGGGTGGTCAGTGCTGCATCCCCTGGCAGGGCCCTTCATCACAGCCCCACTTCACACTCTATCCTCCCCACCCCAGCCACCAGCCCCATCCTCATCCCAGTAGCTGCAGGATAGAAAGGACTGAACTCCTTCTATTGCTATTATAAAAGTATGATTAATGCAAGTGACTGAAGGTTTATCATGACCCTGACATTTAGACTGAGGATAGTTAAAGAAGAATAAGGAAGCTACATTGTGTGGTCCTGCTATAAATACTCTAAGTTGGAATAAACTTCCTTGCACACGTTAAGACCACTGCTACACCCACCAACTGTTGGTGTGAGCAGTGTCACTGAAAGCATCAGCGTCACAGAAGATCCTTATTGTCAAAAACCTTTTAATTGTTTTGCTTGGCTTTTGGAGGACTGTAAGTTCTGTTAATATAAGTAACTGTGCTCACAGAATGTATCTGGTTTCCCTTAAGGCACTTGACTTGGTACCAAATGATACAGACTTAACAGAGAATGAACTGGATTTACAAACTGGTTTACAGACCAGTCTCCAAGGGTTGCCGCTGATGGTTATTAATGTGCTATCAATGAGCAGAGTCCCAAAGGTCTCAGCTCCTGGAACAAAATTGTTTAATATTTTTACAGTTG
The DNA here is from genome assembly GCA_013400615.1 of Syrrhaptes paradoxus. Taxonomy (NCBI): domain Eukaryota; kingdom Metazoa; phylum Chordata; class Aves; order Pterocliformes; family Pteroclidae; genus Syrrhaptes; species Syrrhaptes paradoxus. The sequence goes on along the minus strand of VZTO01024528.1, from coordinate 67,455 downwards.
TGACAATTATACAACATCAGTAGCAAAGTTTGCTGACGATAAAAAGTTTGTTTTGCTAGTAGTCAATGAAGACAGGTTACCATAAGATGACCATAAGAGTAATTTAAATTGCTTTATTAAAAGACACCAGCCCAGAAGCATTTTAACAGAGTTATAGACTTAAGGTGATACTGGTTTGGAGGAAATAATTACATAAATTGTATTTGTGGATCGAAGGCCTGGATTCTGGCAAGGACTTAACAGTAACAGTGGATAACCACCTCAGCACAAACTGTCAAACAAAGCCACACACATTGTGACATGTAACCTTTGTAAGATATTACATATAAGGGGAGAGTGTTGCATAAGGCAAGGAAGTGAACCCATCCTTATCCCCATACATAAGGCTGATGGAGACTCGTGCCTGGCAGCCTCAACACCTCAGCAGCCCATCCACCACACCTAACACAACCCAAACACCATCGTGCACCATTTCCGGCCCCCAGGCTTTGCACCTCCTCAGCACACCTCAACTGCCTGAGCTCCTCAGTCTCATTTCCTTTCTGCCTCCCCAAGCCCCACTAATTCCTTAAGGTGCAAGAGTCTTTCATATGACAATTTGATGGGAAGGTATCCCGGGGCTTCGCAAACAACTCCTGGGTGGGACCCGCGGCCCCCCCAGACACGGGACGGGAGGCGGCGTGAGGCCAGGCCGGGACACGCCGTTCCCTCAGCAGCGAGGCTGCCGCAGATGCCACCACTCCACCCCACCCCACCCCCCAGCCGCCAGGGGGCGCTGAGGCAGGGCCTTCCCTGGCAGGGCCGCCAAGAGGCGACCGGCACCGCCCAAACCGCCGCCAGAGCCTGCTCCTTCCGCAACATCACCACACCCCAACAGAGGGAGTAGCGAGCGTGAGCGGTGACGCTTAAGGGATACGCACAGGACGTCAGGCGGTGGGAAGGGCTGGGGTAGGGGTAAGATGGCGGCCGCGGCCGGATGCGCGCTCTCCACCCCCATCGCCACTCGCCGGCGCTGCTGAGGAGGTGGCGGCAGCAGCGGCGCCCGCAGCCCGCCCCGCCCCGCTGAGCCACAGACCTCCCTCCCCCGCCGCGGGCCGCCCGGCCATGTAGACGGGGCGGCGCGGCGCGGCCGCCCTTCTCCGCGCAGCCGCCCCTCTGCCGGCGGGCGCCATGGAGGACGTCGGCTCAGGCGTGAACGCGGACGCGGAGGTGCGGAAGCTGCAGGAGCTGGTGAAGAAGCTGGAGAAGCAAAACGAGCAGCTCCGCAGCCGCCATGGCGCCCTGCCCTCCGGCCCCGCCAGCCCCAAGCGCCTCCTGAGCGGCGGGCCTTCTCCCTCGCCCCCCGCCGCCGCCTCCCCGTGCGACGGCCGCTGCCTCAGCCCCAGGGCCACCGCCCGGCGGCCACCCCTCGAGGAGCCCGGCGGCGCGGCCGGGGAGGAGGGCAACGGCCTCCTGGACGACGCGGCGCTGCTCAGGCCGGAGGAGCTGGAGCGGTTGGCCGGCTGCGAGGAGGACGAGACCGGCTGGTGAGGAGGCGGGCGGGGTAGAGGTGGGGTGGGGACGCCTCTTTCCGTCGTCCCCCGCCGCTGGGAGGCGGGGAGGTCACTGTCCTGTCCTTCCCCTCCGTCCCCGGGAGGAAGGGGCCGTTTCCAGACGTGTGCCTGGTGTCGGAGATGGTCTCGGGGCTTTGTGTAGGAAGGCAGCCTCGCCCTCTGGGGCTGGAGGAAGGGATTAGCTCTCCAAGACGTACTGAAGTCTCCAGGGGAAGGGTGTTCTGGTTTCTGCACATCACGTCGCACCTCCCTGGAGGCCTGCAGCTCTGCTTTTCTTCTGCCGCGGTGAGAGTATTGCATCGGGTCACTTGGAGACCGAAGCAGGCTCCAGTGCCACCGCAAAATTAATTGTCAGTGTTTTAATAAGTTCAGAAGGTGTGGAGGCATTGAGAAGCTTGTGAAAAATTTCTGGGGTAGGGCAGGATTAGCCCACAGGTACTGTTGCTCTTCTTCAGATGTGCCTCAAACGTGTTTTAAGGCTTGATTTCTTTCAGCTGCGAAGGCAGCAAATTTAACATACTTCTTCATCTCGTAAATGTGTTGTCCTGAGGTGTTTTCATTTATTGCTAACAATGCAGGACCACAGTTTACCTTAGGCAGTTCTTTTTTTAAATGGACTGCTTACCCTGCTGCTCCAGCAGAAACACCTACAGGTGGCTGTTTACCTTGTCTATTAACACTTGGATGAGTTTCTACTGAGAATCAAGAAGATTTGCTCTCTCTTAAAATCGTGCTGTTCTCCAATTGTCTTTTTGAAGTTTCCTATGACACTAGTTGAGGAGCATTAGAGCTGCAGGAAAAGTAGTGGGGAGGAGCACAGTGTCAACAGAGAAATGCAAGGGAAGCATGTACAGGGCAGAAAAGTATACCAAAAGCAGTTTGACTTGAGTCAGAACTGGTTGTAGGTTCATCTAGAAAGGTCTTTTCTGGGAGTGAACACACAGATGAATTTAAAAAACAAACAAACAAAAATGTCTTTCAGAGTTAGAAACACCTTTAAAAATGCTGGAGTGATTCTATGCACGAGCAATGTTCTAGTTGCTCATAGAGGAGACAGTGCGTACACTTGCTTAGAGAAGTAATTTGCCTGACATCCAGCCTGATCCACTGAAGAAATATGAGGCAATAAGTTTATTCTCATCCAGCGTGAGTTTACTAAATTAACAGAAGGCATCATCTTCCAGACTGTGCAAGGCAGCTACTCTTATTTCTCAGTTTATGCCTTGTAATCTACTTGTTTATGGCACTTAAGGGAAATACAGTATGCTACATTTGTACAGTAAGTTTTGAGTGGGATGGCCAAATTTGTGAATGTCATGAATTCTGTTGAGAATAGATGTTATCATTTTATCTATTAATCCTAAATCATGGGCAGCATAATGCATCTCTTCAGTGAAAGTTAATGTCACGGCAGAGCATATGCTGACAGTGAGGGCGTAAATGCTGTATGTTTTTGTTCGTGCACTTCTGTATGTTCATGGGCAGGTGGCATAGTTCACTGAGCACTGCTCTCACAGATGTCAGGTGTTTGGTGCATTACTGTGCCTGTTATTGTGGCTTCAGTCATGTTTCTATGCAAGTTTTCATCCTCAAAAGACAGCAAAACTTAAATATAGTCTCTTACATGTCTTCATTCATTTGCTAATATTTTGGCAACTATAATACTAATTTTCTATCTCTGGCATGGGACAATGACTAAGACACTAAAGCATGCACCCAGAAAAGAGCAGTTGTTAAAATCTACTTATTGTACATATCAAGAAATATGACTGTAATTAAAAAACCTTTTGTTTTTTCATGCTATATTTTAATATGCAATTAATGATAGATGTGGTTTGGCTGGATTGACTTGTGATTTTTTTTCCAAATTGTTCTATAAAAATGGAAATCAAACTCCTGGAATTTCTGAACACCATTTAATTCAACTCCTGAAGCACTAAATACTTTAAACTCTTTTTTTTTTTTTTTTTTTTTTTTTTTTTTTTTTTTTTTTTTTTTTTTTTTTTTTAAATTTTTTTTTTTTTTTTTTTTTTATTTTTTTTTTTATTAAATTTTTTTAATTTTTTTTTTTTTTTTTTTTTTTTTTCTTATGAAGGTAGGATGACTTTGTACTTGTGCATTTGATGAATGGAGGTTTTTGCTGTAAATGAAGGTGGAAATTTTTAGAGGGCTAGTGGAGCAATCAAAATGAAACAGCTGTGTGAAAATAAGAGGGATGATATAAGTGGATTTCTTTCCTTTAAACTGTTTCATGAAGGCTTGTAAGGCATCAGTTATGCAAGGTCACTCAAAAAGTAATTGAATCAACTGAAAGGGTGAATGTAGCCAATGAAATTTAAACCTCAGGTGAACTCCTTCAGGTTCAAATGGATTTGGATCACTCCTGCTTAACCCAAAATCCTGTTTAAACTATGGGATTATACCCCTGTAGAAATCAAAGACCACTTACCAGTTGAGGAAACCTCACGTGGAAACAAACTGAATTTAAATCAGAGTTAGTGCATGAAAAATAGATTCATCTTGCCTGTTTTGATTGCCTACATAGAGAAGCCTAGATTTGTCTTTACTTTTGATCTCAGAAGGACCTTGCTGTGGGAAATAATAGATGATGAAGATGATTGTTATCTCTGTTCTTCTCTCTACTTTGTGTAATACGGGCATTTTTCCAGTCCGTGTGTTCATATGGCTCATTATGAAATTGTATGCAGCGTTGTAATGGCAGAAGAAATAGTTTTCTTCACTGCTACAGTTACATTGGTTTACATTTAATGCTCACGTGTGAAGTTTGGCTATGAATTTAAGATGGACCAGTTGATATTGTGACTGGAATATGTGGTTTGGGTTTTTTTTTTTAATTTTGGAGTTGCTCAGCTCATTTTTAAATGCTTTTAAAGAAAAGCAGGACAGAAGGACACAGGATGGAAGTGTAAAGTTAAAAATTAAAGGAGACGAACTAGTTTTACTAACAAGTGAAAAGAACTGTGATACTGCTGCTTTAGTAGCAGTGTTAGCTACTAAAACTGCACTACAGTATTAGGGAACTTTGGTACTGTGTATATTATTGCTTGTTTCTTTTTTCTTTGCTGTGGTTAGTTAAATCCAAATATATTTTGTTTCAAACAGTTTAGCAAGTGAGACAATCTCCAAATCATATGGTAAATTACTAAAAATATTTCAGTGAATTTAGATTGAGTTTCTTGGCCGTATGCTTCTGAATCCTGGTTAGTGTGCTGAAACTTTCTTCCTAGTAGGGTGCTGAAGGTTGCAAATAGGTACACGTGCACACAGTACTGACCAGTACCTGTCCCATGGAAACTTTCTTTCAGGCCTGCTAATTACTTCCTCAAGAAGTTACCAGTGACTTTGGTAATCTATTCTAGGGCTGTTCTGTTCATCTGTTCTTGAAACAGATTGGATGAAATTTAATTTTTTTCAAATTTCAATCTGAACAGGTCATTTTATTAATTAATTTAGAAGGCAAAAGGGCAGGAAGGGGGACCTGAGTGGAGGCAGGACGCAGTACACAATTCCTTGTCTGACTTGCTGGGTAAGGTTGGGTGTGGACATGTAGCACACTTGAGACAATTTAGTAACAGTGCACAAGGTGGCTTGCTATGCTTCTTTTAAAAAGTGAGCTGTCTCAAGTTTATTGCAGGATAAGTGTGCACACGTGGGCAATTACTGTAGATTAGTTAATGTGCTGTGAATCCACTTTAACTTGCTTCGTGGTAGCTTGTTACACGGTCATGTACCTAAGCTTTCTGAGAAGCTTTCTTTTAAATGTGAGCAGAACATACATTGCTTTTTTTTCTTCAAAATTTATATGCAGTAGGTGCATGAAAGAGTATAGAGCTTGCTGTGTATCTGTTTTGTACGTATAATTGCTCAGCAAATGTCTGAACAGTTGCGTCCTCTTTAAATGACAGTGCTATAAAAGCTGGCCTAGCACTTACCAATGTTTTCATGTCATTGCAATCTAGTTTCCTTGGCAGGGCTGAAATAGCTAACAGCTGACTGACTTCATTTACAAACAAAAGACAGTTACTATGTGCTTGAAGTGAAATTATTGGTGGGTTGTTCATGTTAATCTTAATTGTTCAAAGTATTATTTTCAGTGTTTTTGAAGACTTCGGGTTGGTTATGTATCCTGTTTATTTAAAATGGAAGGCAAGTGCCTTTACTATTATACACACTCATTCAGCTGCTAATTCGATTAAATTGGCACCTGTTTTTAACAGCTTAGATTTCTGCTCTAACCATCTATTCCAGTTAGTTGGCTAGTGGCTATTTTGAGATACAGACAAGAAAAACATGATTGTGACCTGTAATGATTGTTTTTCATCTCATGTTGCTGAATGTCCCTTGAGCACTTTGTTTTGGAACCCTGAAGTTTGCCATGGTGAGCTAGTAAAGTGTAGGATGAGTGTTTATCTTAGGATAGAGCTGCACATGAATGAAATCCCGTTGCTAAAATCACATTATAGCATTTTCTCTTTGACTTCTAAAATTTAATTATATTAATGTGGTTTAGGCTTCTTGGAAATTGGACAGCTTCTGATCAATTACTGCCCTGTGACCTAAGTAAAAGAGAAATTGATGCTTTTCATTTTGTGGCAGACTTACGTCAATCTGATTTAAAGTTGTTAGTTTTTAACCAAATGCAGATAAGGTCTTTCAAAGTAGGAAGGTAACATGAAAAGAAGCATGTGAGAGAACTAAGGATTACAGAAGTTACCAGTTTATATAGTAAAGCAACCGGCAACATCAAATAATATTCCATTTGGCTAATGTCTTTGAGATATCCATGGGTTTTTGAGGACTAAGGGAAGAACTTGTTTTCTGTTTCTAACTTTTTGTGTGATATTTATGACTTTTAAACATCCTTCATATTTGGATATCGTGAAAGGTTTGATATGAATTTTCTTTATTGTCTTAATGGTGTTCCTGAAATTTACTTCATAATCGTGTCTTGCTTAAGCATGATTCACATTTCTGCTTATTGTAGGTGTTGGTAGAGCTCTCAAGCCATGTCATTAAGCAGAGTTTTATTTTGGAACACATTTAGTAGGACACAGAACTTCTCAATTTTTCTCTATTCCATGTAAGTATCAACAATACCACGTTAAGAGCGTATGTGCTCAAACAAATTCCCTCTGAAAAGCTGCTCAAGCAGTGGACACTTGTATGGAGTTTGTGTGCAGTTCTAGGGAAGTTACATGATGGTGTTAGAGGAGTGTTCAGGCTTTGGAAGGCTCTGTTTCCCATTCTGACATGTCCCTTTCAGACAGCAACATGCTCTTTTGAGTTGAGGAAATGAATAGTGGCTATAATTCCCAGCAACTAGCCAGGGCACAGCTAAGTGTCTTTAATTGTTGGTGACAGGAAAGTAGTTGTGTTCCTAATTGCACTTTGCAACCTCTCTGAATACTCTAAATTCTACTTAAAAATTGCATCGTGTAGTTGAGACATGCTGCTTTAATATGGAGGTTTAATGAGACTGTCAAAGCATTTTTGTAGTATCTTATTTTTGAGAGAAATTTGCTGTAACTCACCCGCCTCTCAGAACTCGAAGCATTCAATTAAGTACACCCACAAATCAATAATTACAGACTGAGTGATGTGTCTCAGTTACAACTGCAGGATAGGAACTTTTCAGGGGTGGGGGAGAAGGAAGGAGGAAATCTGTGGGCCAGATAATGTGCAGCGATGTCACTTAGGTTTTGGGTTGTTGGTTTTTTTTCCTTTGAAATTCTTGGAGATTATCTTCAGATCTTTACTTGTAGCTGTTTATTTAAAATCCATCTTAGATTTTAACTTACTGCTCCAGATAGGATCTCCTGAAAGTTTTATATTGATCTAAAAGAGTTTGGTTTGACGCTGTGTTCTAAATTGCCTGTCTCCAAGACTATCCAATATTACTGTCTTCTGATTTGTTTATTTTTAGTAGCTTTTCCTTATGGGATTTCCCTCCTGTATTTTAGGAGATTTTTTTAATGATCTTTCCTTAGATACCTGTTTTTTCTTCATGTCTTCTCTTCAGGTTGCTTTCTTGATTCTGCTTTTGTCTCAAACATTTTGTCTGCTCTCTTGTTTTGTTGCCTGTATTGTACTTGCCAGTTTTCCCTTAAAGTAAATGTGGCTAAAATAAATGAGCTTTAACTCAAGTTCCTTCTACTTGCCATCTTCTTTCTAATTCAGATCTGTGACTTCATCTTCATTTGCATGTTTTTCCTTCCACTCTTTTACTGGAGCAGTAGAAGGATTTTGGTACAAAAAGATTCCTCCTTTCTCCTTGATTAGAATCTTGGCTTCTGATTTCATGCCTGTGGCCACTAACCTCTGGTATTTTAATGCACTGGGAGGTGTTCCTCAGGTGAGGTAATCCCTATGCAGATATTCCATTTCTACCTAAGTGTCCTCTTTATTCAAAGCCTTTTCTGACTTATCTATGTCCTAATGCAGCCTGTCCCATTTGGCTGGCATTATCATATGAGCTTGCAGTGACTGCAGTCTTTCAACAAAAGCTCTGCCCTTCTTGTGCTGTGTCTTCCTGGAACTAAACAGTAGAGCTTCTAGCTGCCTTAAACTTCAGATTGGTGCTGCTGTGACATAGTTGACTAGGGACAGCTGAAGGAAGGGAATATTACTGCGTGCAGTAGAATCATAGTGTCTGGGCTTCTTAGCGTTTCAAAATAGATTGAACATCCTGGGCTTTTTTTTATTTGACTCTGTGTCACTGAATTGTAGACTCTGTACTCTCTTGTGGAGCAATTGCAGCATAGTTTTCTGGTGTGTTAACATTTGTAGTATGGGTGGTAACTGTAAGCTGACGGCTTCCTCAGTCATTTTCAAACTTCCTGTTTTGGAGAAGTGATTTAGTAGTGTTCAAAGACGTATGAAGTCATGCTGGTAATCTTCAATCCTGAAGTTGCCAAGCCGACAGTCAGTGCTGTTGCATTCTTGTAGAATGCAGAAACAGTTACAAATGGAAATTAATCTCTTCTGGAAAGCACTTCAGCTAAGGAGGGCCTGTATCTTTTGGGTCAAACAGTAGTTTGACAAAGAACATTGCTTAGCTGTGTGAAGTTATTTGTACATACTTCATAGTTTCGTTTTTGTTCTTTTTCCCTTCCTCCTGTTGGGAAGAGAGCAAGAGGTAGTAGAAGCATCGTTCCAATCCTTAGCATTCCCCTTGGTCTTAGTTTTTTCAATCTAAATTGGGCAGTGCAAGTAGATTTACATCAGTTTAAAAATTTGAGATTATCTGTTCTTTGTCAGAAAGAGAATTAAGGTCACTGCTTTATAATAATGAGACTTCATGGTTGTATGATGTGCAAGAAACTGTCCTGGAAAGAGTCCTTGTGTTCTGTGTTGATGCACAGGTGTTTGTCAAGAGGTAGTGGAGTGGCAGGAAATGTGTATATTCTGAAGTTCTGTCTCTCTTGAAATGTAGGGTGTGAAGCAAAGGCTGTTAAGGGAAGAACAGTTGTCTGGAAGGGGGTAGGAGAATCTGCAGTGATTAGAAAGGGACGTGGAAAGGGGGAGCTGTGTGAGCCTGGATTGCTTCAGTAAATATACTACTTGTGAAACAAATGCAACAGCTGGGAACTGTAGAAAAGAACGTGCTGGAACTTAAAACAGCAGGTGCCATTTTGATTAGTTTTGTAGGTTTGTTCAAGATACCCCTTTTGTGTGTCTCTCAAAGAGGACATGCACTTCCATTGCTTGCCTGTCATACTGGGTATTACTGTATACACTTCAAATGTGCATGGAACTTCTCAACCACAGCAAGGCACGTCAGCTATCTAGAGAGCTAGGAGTGAGTCTAGCCTGTACAGCACAAACCTTGGCTTTGTTGCCTTTGACACCTCTTTGTATTGTATAAACATACCTTAGGACAGGAAAGAGTATAGGCAAATAAATGCTAAAAAGACAGTAAATTCAAAATGTTGGAGAGCTAGTAAATGCTAAAAATTGCTTTTAACTATGTGCAGATAGTTGGAGAAAGTACAGCAATTTGTGTGTTTGCATAGAACTGTAAAAATTGAGTGATTTTTGTGCTTTCTAAGGATCTTCAGGCCTTAAGCCAAGAGCCCATCACATATTTTTTTGTGGGCAGAGTGCTTGTGAAAGTTGTCAGGATTTCTATAAAATCAGTTTTAACAACCAGCATTATACCGGCCAGTGTAAGCCACATGGACTATAGTATTTGGCATTGGGTATTTGCATTGTTGCAAACGGCTTCATTTTTCTTCGAAAACCTGTCAGCTAATGCAAATGCAGGAAAGAGGATTCTTGAACATAGCTTTATAGTTTCAGTTTTTATGAGGGAAGAGTGTTTCAGAGCATGCTCTAAACAAAGCGATCAGTGTTTTGGGTAAGATATTTGGGATGGTTTTATAAGCATGCTTCTTGGGAAGCTTTTGTAAGAATGCGACCTTAAGGGGGGTAGTTTAAAAAAAAAAAAAAACAAACTTCTAAAGCTGTTTATAGAACAAACTGAATTCAAGTTATAGATTACAAAGGAAGGATCAGCTAATAATCTCTTAATAGAGCTGTAGGAAATAACTTCTGTGTTATTGTTGTCGTTAGCATAAAGGAAACAGGAATTTTTGCTGTTTTGTATGGAAACATGGCTGATTAGGCTGTCAAATATTCCTAAGCTATGGTGTGCAGTGTACAACCATATTCACTTGGGAGTATGAAGTCTGTCATTACGCCTAGAAGAAACACTCATTTAACTGTTTCTGCATATGCGTAAGCTCTAGTTAGAGTTGTAGATCTTGCAATTCACTGTTGTCTTTTGCTGAAGAACATTTCCAAGTTTGATTCTAGACCAAAGATAAGGCTTAAATATCTCTATTTTGAGTGTGATTGGTTGTGTCTATTTGTTGAGGGAAGAGACATTTTCAGCTAAATTTCTAGGGCCTTTAAACTGGAATACTTCTTTCTTCAGTCATGGAATGCTGATGTTAAAATATTTGAATGGCAGTGCTGATGGGCAAAGGCCTTGGCATGTCCTGAAGAACAGTATGGTCTCATTGTTTCTCTCTCTCTATGTGCATTCTCTTGTTCCTTGCTTTTAATGCTTGACTGTATAGCCCTTAGGACAAAGATAGTGCTTTTGTTCTGTGTTCAAAGGAAAACTAAAGGATCAGGTGCTACAATAGAAATTATAAGTAAAAATAAAATGTTTGTTTTTCAAGGATACTGAAATAGTAGATGTGTTCTGTGCACTTCAGCACTGTTCCTTGGCTATTAAGATGCTTACTATTTGGTATTATCTTTGTGTTTAGGAAAACAACAGTTGCATATTGCATAGTGCTATATTTCCTTCTTTCAGGTGAATGTTACTTAAATCTGAAAAGATTAACCCTGATTTGTAGATTTTTGTGACATAATGAAATTGTCCATATACCTAATGTTTCTGAAAAGTTAAGACATTTTTGTTTCTGACATATCAGTCAGCGTATCCCAGTGTAACAATATAGGGATCACTTCCTGCTGGAAGTCGTCAGGTAGCCATATGTTATCAGTATTATACTGTATCCAAAATATTTAAAGGTAAAACTTGTACTTTCTTAATATTTTGGGATTGCAGTGTAGATAGTTTAAAAATAGAAATAGCATAGTATGTGGTATTTTGTTACATGCCTGATCTTGTGCTTATTTTGTCTTGTCATCATAGATTATATTTTTTTTCTCATTTTCAGGTTATATATGTCCCCAAAGAAGAAATTGACTCCGGTGCAAAAATGTGTCAGTCCCTTAGTTTGGTGCAGGCAGGTATTGGATTACCCAACTCCTGACATTGAATGTGCTAAAAAGTTGCTGATCCACAGGCTGGAACAGACAATGTCAGGTGAGTTCCTGCTTACTAACACTACTGGGTTGTACATACTTATTCTGAAACAGAGTCAGAATTAGCCAATAGATAGTTGTGAGAGAAGAGGGTGAGATCTAGGAGTTGCTTCTGACTGACGTTTTGCTGGTTTGCAAACAGCAATTCGTTCTACTGATTTTCTGGACTGTATGAATAGAATGAAAGGAAGCATTAGACCATGAGTTGTCATTTCAGAGTTTTATACTACCTGCATAGTTTCAATGTGGGTCAGAAGTTTCCAGGAAGACACAATGTCCTTAACTCAGAGGTTTTCTTGTCTTATTTTGAAATAGAAGCCCCTATTAAACTATCATAATTGTTAGGTACTTGGTACTGTTAACACAGAACTTAGTTTTCTGCTAGGTGAGCTATTTATTTCATCTAATCTAAGGAAATGAAGGCTGAAGTCCTTTAATAACTTGGGGCCGTAATATTGATTTATTTTCCTTCCATCCCCAGTAATTGCAGATCTTTTCACAGTCATATTAAAACAATCTACAGTCATTAAAAAATCCAGAGTTCATGATTCTTCCTTGGTACGAATTAGTTGGTTATATTCAAAACTGAAGAAGAACTCGGAGTTTAGCCCTGTGAGGATGAAGGCCTACATTCTCCAACCTCTTATTCCCAGCCTTTTGATGTCAAACCAGCAGCAAAATGCTGAAGGTCTGAGTAGAATTCTCTGTCCAACTGGTTTCTTGCTATATTGTAATTTGTTAGAACCTATTTTTATTTTTTAAAAAAAGTTATACTGAGACATAACTTTCTTTCTTGCTGTTAATATCACTTTTCTCCCTCTATTTCCATTTTTTGCAGTCTTGTGCTATGTGTGGTCTTTTTTTTTTTTTTTTTAACTTTCATCTTCAGGAATTACCAGAATGGCGGGACTTGAGCTAAGAATATGTGAACACAGTTTGAGGAGTGTTCCCAACTACCAGCTCTTTTACATGGTCATACATAAACTTTGTGTTGAGTTTGGGGTTTTTTTAACTGTAACATTTTTTCCCCTCCTTGGATTATTTTCTTGAGCAATTAGGTCCTTATTCTGGTTTTTACTAAAATCGCTCTTAATAAAATTTGAAAACATTGCTGTTAGATCACATGAAAAGTCTATTTCTTGGTCTTATAAAAATCATGAGCATAATGGTGAAAGTGCCTTCAGTATGAGTCCTCTTTGGTCTTTCCCTGTTTTCACTGTTTCTTTTGCTTTGTGTATGCTGCCTTGACAAACATCTGTTAATCTTCCTGAACAGTTACTATGATACATAGTTTGCTACCGACAAAGGCTGAAATTCTAATCAATGAAAACCCAGATCACAGGGATTTATGAATGATGATACAAGTTCAGGAGTTTGAATACTACTGAGTATTTAGGCCTGGATAGCAGTTAGGTTAAACATGAACAATTCCTATTCATGGTTTAACTTTCTTCAGAACTGAGTAGAAGTCTTCCAGGAGTACCGCAAATTCTGTTCCCCACAGGGTATCCTTAAAAATTCAGTCATAGTTGAAGCAGAGCGTCAGGAAGCTTCCCTATTGTCATGGGTTAAGTAGAAGAAAGTTAATTTTTTTTTTCCCTTCTCTTCATAAATAGCTAGCAAGATTCCTGCTCAGGAGAAACTGGTAAAGACCTGATGTTTTGTTCTGCTGCCAAGGTCAGCAGACAAGCAAAGAGACACCGTCCATCTGCTAGCCTGGGATTTGCTTTTAGGTTAAGATTGAGATCAGACTGACCAATCAGTATTCCATCCCATTCACGTCATACTCAGTATATAGATGAGGACCCTTCCAGGAGATCACTCTCTTTCACTTCCCTTGGGCTCCGGATNCTTTTGGGGGGAGAAGGGGGAGGGGGTTTGGGGGGAATTATAGGGGGAAAAGGGGGGGGGGGGGGGGGGGGGGGGGGGGGGGGGCAGTATCATTGCGTATCACCCATTCCCTTCCTCCTCCGGGTTCATTCGTCGGGAGTGGGCTGGGCTTTTCATCATCAGGTGGGGAGGGGCAGTATCACTGTGTATCACATTGAATATTTGTATATAGTATTATTTCCAATATTATTGTAGTTTAGTTATTAAATTGTCCTTATCTCAACCCACGAGTCCTCTTTGCCATTTACCTCTTTAATTCTCTCCCTTATCATTGGGTGGGGGCAGGGAATGTGTGAGCGGGTGTGTGTGGTTTGGCCCTCAGCCAAGGGCCTACCTGCCACACCTATGAAATGGACAAACTTGAAAGTTTGATCCTTCAAATGATGTGTCTAGGCAACTTTACCTCTTTTTTCCATAGACCTGAGAATCTGCCTCTGGCAGTGATCCTTGCAAGAATACCGCAACTCATCTATAGTATTAATAGGGCACAATATTAGCAGTAGAAGAGATGGGCACTAATACTGCTGGTTGGAGCAGATTCCATGGAAAAATGAATTTGTAATAAAAAATAAAATTGTCTTTTAGAGCTGTCCGTCTGCTTACAGATACAGGGTAAAATGAAGCTGCTTGTAACTTTGTGTGTTTCCTACCCGACAACTTCTGGAATATCTTGTGACTTGTATTTTACATAGTACTTGTACCTCATGGACCCATCGCTTAACCTATTACTAGTCACTGGCTGAGTTTATCAAATTCAGTTCCAGTCTTTATGGATAAGGCTTTTCTTACTACTGTTCCTTTCTCTTCTGAATCCTTGCTGATGTTTCTTTTGCCTTGACTATTTTCTCTTTGTCAGTTCCTCTTGTTATGTCTTTCTAATCTAGTATCTTTTTGCTGTTTCTCAGTCTTAAATGCACTCCTGTATTCCACATTTTCCTCTTCCTTCTTATAAAGCAATCTTTTCCATTGTGTGATGATAAAGGAGCAAAGAGCAGCTTTCAGCTCCATACTATGTGGGCAGTTACTGAGAACACAGGCTACACAGTCCCTTCTCACTAGTTAGTTCAGGTTTACCATTGCAGAGCTAGTCTAGCTCAGTATTGGAAGCACATTCAGAATAAAGGGAACTTTGGGTATTTTCTGGTGCAAAGACGTCTCTTAGCCATGCCTCAAGTCCCTGGTGAAAAGTGCAAGAGTGCATTTCATGTTGGTGGGAAACCATGGCTTCCACAACATGGTGGTCAAAAATCAAGAAAGCAACTGGAGGAACAGAGAAATACTAGGCGGAAGAATTTCTAGAAGAGATGTTTTCTTAAGACATAGTTGCACAGAATTAGAAAAAAATAACTTTGGTCAGATTGCAGTTTTTACTGAGGCAGCATTTTTATTTAAATATTTGAAATCAAAGGCATGATCAGTATAGCTGGTAGGAGAACTGTGTGTGTATGTGTAAAAGACCTATTGATATTTTCAGTGGTGAGCATGTTTGACTTTTCAGTTAAGCACTGAGCTAGTTCCAAACCACCTGTTATTTAGCTAGCTTTGGTGTCAGTGACAGACTCTGTTAATGATTGGTTTGAATTACTACTCGGACTCCTAGAATACATTTGTCACCTAATAGTAGCAAAAATAATTATCAGGTCTCTAGCATCTGGAAAAATAGAACCTCATACACACAGTAGATCTTCTAAACAACCTGAGCATGAGTTCTTCACTCAGATTTTTCTATTCCTATTTTCTAGACCAAAAGAGAGCTGCAAGACCAATTTAACCAAATGTTGACTAAAATAAATTGGACCATGCATACTGTTTCTGAATGTTAAAAAAAACAACAACTCTACATTAAAATAAAAATGTTGATCATTAACCTTCCCCTGTGGAGTTTTGAAAGCTGATGTGTAATCTGTTGTAAGCTAATGTTTCATCAAATATAGCATAATTTTAACATTAAAATGAGTTATCTTACTAATGTTCTCTGACATTCCTAACAAAAACCATATCTCTTGTCGTTGTAAAAACAGTAATGTCTTCCCAAGTTACAGAAATCCCTGTTGGAAAAACTTTAGGAATTCTAAGCCAGAAAAATGGTTTCAATCCAGCCTTTTTCTAGGTAAAAATAGAGTGCTGAGGAAAGTGTAAGTTCATATTAGCTAGGATGAAAACTGCTCTACCAGAGCATCCTTCTTATATGTAACAAAAGTATGCTTTCTTTCATCTGAAGAAATCTGTATGGATCACATATTTTGCATGATTATGGATATGTACAAAGAACCTGTTTTCAAGATTATACAGCAGTACAATTGTTTTCTAATTTGACGTTAATATTTTAAAATACTTGTCTGTATAATAAGTACAAAATAAAAAACTTGTGCAGGCTTACATTTTAGGGGTTTTTGCTGTCATTTTCGGCAAGAGAGTAAAAGTAATTTTTTTTGGCCTGAGAAGAAAGATTCAGTTGGAACAGATGCTTTGGGGTTCCTATGTGAATGCCAGAAGAACTTGCTATCAATGGAGCTATATCAGAGTCAACCAGAATACAACTGGCTTGTAATTGTTTTTTTTTAACCGAGCTTTGTAATAAAATTGAGATTACCCTTCTGATGCTCTCAAAATAAACTGGAGGTACCTCAAGAATACTTGCTAGAATTCATTGAAATCACTAATTGCTGAAATTAGTGTGTATCATTTAAGACTTGCAGTGAAAGCTGGAATATAAACTTTCTATCCCCTCTCTGTAACTGTATTTTCACTCTAATTAAAACACTAGTAGTATTAACTGGTTTAGACTCCAGAGAGCATCTTTACATGAGGGGCAATTTAAAGAATGTGCTGCAAAGTCAACTTTCATTTCTGCTGCTTCTTCCTGTGTGCTACATTCTGACATATATTTGGTTGTATGAAGTGGTTTTTTGGGTGCTACTAGAAACTAATTCGCTGATGCAATAATGTTTTTAAACTAAATCCACTTTAGAAGGCTGGATAATAGCACAGACTAGACAAGAGCAAGTGTAGAGTCTTGCATCTGGGCAAGAACAACACCAGGTACCAGTATAAGTTGGGTACTGAGCTGTTGGAGAGTAGTGTAGGGGAGAGGGAGCTGGGGGTCCTGGTGGACAGCAGGATGACCATGAGCCAGCACTGTGCCCTCGTGGCCAAGAAGGCCAATGGCATCCTGGGGTGTATCAGAAGGGGGGTGGCCAGTAGGTCAAG
>VZTO01024528.1:35352-50885 GCA_013400615.1 Syrrhaptes paradoxus | reverse complement strand
TTCCAGTGAGGGTGACAGAGCACTGGAACAGGCTGCCCAGAGAGGTGGTGGAGTCTCCTTCTCTGGAGACATTCAAAGCCCGCCTGGATGCGTTCCTGTGCGACCTGATCTAGGTGTTCCTGCTCCGGCAGGGGGATTGGACTAGATGATCTTTCGAGGTCCCTTCCAATCCCTAACATTCTGTGATTCTGTGACAGAAAACTAGACAATTGAGGAGGTAGTGACCAAGAGCAGAGTGGGGTGGGAGGAGGAGCTGAAGCAGGCTTTGCTGCTGTAAGCAGCATTTCATGCAACTGCAGTCTCTTTTGGCTTCTTTTAATTTCAGAACAACAACAAAAACATCTTAAAATGAATAGAAGGATTTTTAGTAAACAGATTAAAGTTCAATTCCTGTCTTTTTTTTTGTCCACTAATATTGTTAGAGTAATTATTACTACACTAATTGAAGCCCTGTTTCAGTAACAAATGTAACACAATATTCTTTGGATAGCTTAATTTTGGCTTTTTTTTTTTTAAGAACTGTTTTAGTGTATTGTGATACGCTTGCCTGGCCTGTTCTTGTCAGTGTATGATATATATGCATAGTTTCAATGCTGCCTTAAAGAGAGTTTAGTTTCTAGCAGCTAGATGGGCTGCAACTTAATCTACTCTAGATTTACATATCATAAAGATCTCTAGCTTTCAGTTTAATATATTGTATTTTAATTTTTCTTTGTTAAAATACAGTTATGTTTGGCATAAAATACTTTCAGCAATGAAGGAACTCATTTTACCAAAAGTGACCAAATTTCCTTTGATGTCCACTTCCCCCACAGAAGTTCCATTTTGTATTATATTAAAATAAAATGGAAATTTCTGAATAAAATAGCCATTTAAGTAACTATACAAATCATGCAACTGGCAACTAGGGAAACTGCACTGTCATACTGAAAATGTTCACCATTGGTTACAATTTATCTGAAGATACTTTAGCATTGAAATATTTGCATTAAATAGCAGAGGAAAGTGCCCAATTCTAGATCTTATATCCTGTATGGAGTTGGAACCTATGGACATAAAAATCCCAAAGCATTAGAAACAGGAGGTATGTAGAAGGGAATATTTTCTACAGTCAATTTGCTTTATTGTGCCCAGTAGGTTTGTGATACCCAGGAATATTAACAGAAGAATTTGTCATGCTTAATGCTTTGGGGAATTTTGTAGATTCATATTGCTTAGTTCTGTGGTGCCAGTCTTGGAGTTACTGTTGAAATACTGTGTGATCTAGACAGGTCTGTGAATTCTGGAGAACTAGACTACGTGATGTGCTCTGGTTTGTATGTAATTGTGCATAGGATGTATGTTAGCATAGCTTAGCTACTACTGTCTTTTGAGTTGCTTCCCTTCTGCTTCCCAGGGCCTACATTGAACATGAAGAGAAGAGATCAGTTGTGATCTTACATCTGATTTTTACAAGGAAAATATTTGTGACTATCTTGTCTTGCCCTCTTTTTCCACTCCTTCCACAATATAGTTGTATCTAGGAGATGAAGAAATCAGGTGACTGAAACAGTCTGCTTGAATTGTAATAGTAATTAAATCACACTGAAGGTATCATATAGTGTTGTATACATCTTTTATTGGTTCCTTCAGTATAATCTGTCACTTTCCTACTCTTTCATACAGCTCTCAAGAGACAGAGTTTGTACAGCAGCCCTTTCAGTGCGGTTGGTTACACAAGCTCCTATAGTCCGAATACCAGTAGCCCCTACAGCAGTGGTTTCAACTCTCCCTCCTCAACACCAGTGAAATCTGCTTTAGTGAAACAGCTCATACCTCCTGGTACCTCAGGTAAGTGTGTGTGAGTGAGTGTCTGGTTTGTCCCTTTCTTCTTCTTCCTCTTCCTTTCAAAAATGTGCTCAAATAGATTACATTTTCAGTGAACTAGACTAAGACATCAAAAACTTGTCAGTTTTTTTAGGATGTTTGCATCAGGCAGTATTTAAGCTTCCTAAGAAAGGTTTGCTTACAGACTTTCTGGCAGGAGATAAGTTTGAAGTGTTTTATCTGGATGTCTGTGTCCCTAAGATCCCTGATGCATATTAGCAGTTAGACCAAAACATATAGCATGAGTTATGTGGAGTCCCAACATAACTAAGCGGCTTCTAGAATCGCCCTTGTAATTGACTGAGATGAAAGTTGCACAGCAGGTGTTTAAAAGTTAGGTGTTAGTAGCTGTAAAGTCTTTGCAACTACCTATTACTTATTAACTGAAGCATCTGGTATGTAATGTATCCATCAGTACCTCTGAGATATGAACAATATAATCTAAGGAAGAAGCATGTATTTTAGTTAAAGGCATTCCTTGAGGTTTTGCAGTCATCAGTGTAAACACCAACTTCTGTCAAAGTTTTCTGCCTTTATTCTGCACCATAGACACTTTCTTTGCATCAGAAAAAATGATGTCTGGAACATAATCTCTACTCTGAAGCCAGAATGTTGGCTTATTATATATACTTTAACTCGAGTTAGCTTGCAGGGAAGATGAAAAAACATTGTATTGACAATCCAACTGTCTATAGTCCACTGTGGACTTGTTCTGCAGTATATTCACCAGAACTGTTGCTCAGGTTTGTTTTTTTTTTGTTTTTTTTTAATTTACATAGCTCTGCTCTGTATTGTGTGCTAGAATCATGTATCTGCCTGCAGGACAGAGAGATTAAATGTAACTGGAAGTGGGGTGTAAACCTGAAGGCAGCAAATGGGAAGAGCTTTTCTGGTATGTTATAGTTTAGAAAAGATGTGTTCATAGAACAGGTAGTATTTGCAGATAAACTGTATTTTAAGCATTCCAAACTGAATCAATATTCATTGAATCAGCAAGTCCTTAGTGTCAACAAAAATATAGGTAAACTTCCATTTTACACAGTAATGTGCAGAGATGAGAATGAAAGCATAAATGGAACAGATATGCAGTTGCTCTTTCTGTAAGAGCTGTGCAAACTTCATAGCAGTTGAAACTGGGTACACGTAGACCAGATTATATGTCATTAATTTGTTTTGTCACCATTATAATGATTTTTATACAGTTTTCAGAAGGTAATGGCTAAGCTCTGCTTGTGTAAATTATCTTTTCAGCCTAGGTTTGCAATCAAGTGTTTCGAATGGTCTGTCAGACTCCATGTCTCCATCATCATCTGGTTTCAGATTAGTGGTTCTTTTACTAGGAAGGGAAATAAAGCTTGCCTTTTTTGCCTTTTTTTTAACATTTCCTATTACTTTTCTTTCTGTAGGTCATCTTAGAAGTTCAGCAGATAGAAATCCTCTGTTAAGTCCACAGTCCTCTCTGGACAGTGAATTAAGTGCATCAGAGATGGATGAAGACTCTATTGGGTCTAATTACAAGCTAAATGATGTTACAGATGTGCAAATTTTAGCACGAATGCAGGAAGAAAGTAAGTATTTTTCATCCTGAAAATGAAGTGGAGCAGCTGATCTTTTTTTATTGAATAACTGCAGTAGCATTTGCTTTGCAGGAATGGAAAAGGGGTGTAGATTCTACTGTGGATGTACAAATGTAGTTCTGCTCAGAAGGCTGGCTAAGGACTTCAGCCTCCAGGATAAGGAAGGGAAGTTGCTGTGCAGAAGTGTTCTTTAGGAACAGTGGACAAAACACTAGAGAGAGAGTATGAATTTGTAGCATATAGTATATGCTAAAAGGATGATAATTTAGACTGGGCTGCTGCCATTCTCAAGAGATACATGCCTTCCCGATGTCATTCAGTCTTGTTGACATCAGTGCTTAAATCATGATTTAAATCAAAAGTAAAGTCAATGTGGCAAAGAATAGTTAGGAAAAGCACCTATGGAGATGTTTCTCTTTTGTTACGGGTTTACTTGAGACTTTGCCTGACTTTCTGTCTCTCTGACACTGCAGAAAGTGGTAGTAATTTCAGTTGTCTAACTAGGTGGTCTCCGGACTTTTTTCTTGAATAGCCTTGTCAGTGGAAAAAAAACACCCCAACCTCCCAGTATAATTTATAAAAAAATATACATATATATGTGTACTACTCTCTTAATATGTTAGGTACACAAAAATACATAAATGTACACAAATATGGAAGTTTTTAAAGGATGAGATAAAAATGAAATAAATGCTATTTTTAAAATATTATTTTATTAGTAGTACAAAATTTTCTTCCTGTACCCCAGTGGATCATTTGGTGTACCTCCTAGGGTGCATGCACCCCACTTCGGAGACCACTGGTCTAACAACTCTAGTTTCTCTAGGAGTAGCTTATCATGTAGCTTTTTCATTGCATTTACTAATACATTGCAACAGACATTTCGTTGTGGCTTATATAATTGTTGTAAGGTATTAACGTGATATAAAAATTGAGGTGTAGCCTGTGTTACTAGTATCCAGCCTGGGAGAGGAGATGAACAAATACACAACACACCCATACTGACGACTGATGTAGTAGGAAAAGGTGTGAGCTCACTGATTGACTTCAAGACATTATCAGCTAGTAGATAACTTTTTTTGGTACTAATCTGGAATTAATTTAATGCCCCAAATGAAAGGAGTTAAGCTGAGCCAAATTTGAGCTTGAGCACTAGGTAGCTATTTTCACTGTCTCTAGTTTGAACCATTTGTGAGCTGGAAGCAAGTAAACAATGTTCTCATTGTTGCCAGGCCTCAGGCAAGAGTATGCAGCAACTGCTTCTCGGCGTAGTTCTGGTTCTTCTTGCAATTCTACAAGGCGAGGCACGTTCAGTGATCAGGAGCTCGATGCACAGAGTTTAGAAGATGAAGAAGATGGCACACATCACGCAGTGCACCCTGCTGTTAACAGGTTCTCACCGTCACCTCGCAGTTCTCCCTGGCCTTCACCAAAACAATCTCCCAGGAATTCACCTCGCTCCCGATCACCTGCTCGAAGCATAGAATACAGTAGAGTGTCACCCCAACCTATGATTAGCCGTTTACAGCAACCTCGTCTTTCACTTCAAGGCCATCCTACAGATTTGCAGACTAGTACTGTCAAAAGTGAAGGTAAAAAGCTCTATCTCAAATTAATTCCACAAGTAGTTAAGTAGTTTCTGTAAAGGATTTTGGTCTGTGTGCAGTGCTAAAACTATATGCCTGTGTACCATCATGGTTTAATCTCAAGAGTTGGAGAAAAAGCAGAGCAAGCAAAGCTTAAGTTCTGCTGGGGAACCCTTACAGACAGATGAGTTGGTAGGCTTATATTTATTTTAGATGTTATCTAGTCACTGGGTGTAATTGAGCTTCATGGTGACTGAGTTCTATCTTTGGCAGGCAAATGCGCTGAAATAAAGCAGAGCCCAAGGGAAACTATCAGTCACCAGTAGGGTTAGGCCTTGCAGATGACAGAATAAAATGCAAGGAAAGTAGCTGTGGTCAGATAAGAGTAACGTGGCAAGTTATGCATGCCTGTAACCTGTGAGATAGCTGCAGGACTCTGAACTCTTTGAGCATGAACACAGACTTAAAAATATAAGTACTTAAGTTATGCCTTTGTTGCATACTTTAGATGTCTCATTACTCAGCAGTGTGCACAGCTTTAAACCAGTGAAGCTTGCAGTAAACTTGACACAATGATACTATATTGGCATAGAACAAAATATCATATTCTCATATGATTTTCCTTCTTGAATGTACTTTTTCCTGGTAGCTATCTGGCATAAACCCCTTTAATTGTGCTGAAATTTTACAAACATATTCCCATTTTAACAAACGTAGTTGTTATCTGGCAAATAAAATCTTAAATTCATAAATAAGATACATTTAGGTATTAAGAATTCACCTTATTTTTCATCTTTCAGGTAATCTGGATGCAAAGTGTCTGCAGTAGAGATGATCTAGAAATGCATTTTTAAACAGTGTATTTTCTGGGTTTTTTTCCCTCCTAATGTACCAAAGAGGTCTATGCCCCTTAGAGAATTTCAATGAGTAAGAAATTTTAGGATTTTCATCTGGAAAATCAGTGTGCTAGGCTAGAGCTTTTTGGGAAGGTGATTCTGCAAATTTAATTAGCTATTCAAGAATATCTTTGGAAGGGTTAGCTTAGTCTTGTCTAGTAATACTGGTTTGGGGAGGTTTAAGGTAGATAGGAAAATGCACAACACAAAAGCTAATCAATTATATTGTGACTTAGTTGAGAATTCCTTTCCTGTTCTTTTCTAGGGTTTCATGAAAGTCTTAATGCATGCTAGATGAGTTACAACAAAAATATCCCATGAGAGGCAAGGTACCAAAAGCTTGTATCCCACATACCAGAGGGATCAAAATAGAGCGTGTGATCATGTGTTTCTGAAACACTTCCAAGGAATTCTCTTGCAGTGGTTTTTGTGCAGTTGAATGTTGCTTGGATATTCAGAGTTGATACATCAGCAGCCAAAAAAAGTTGTTTGGGATTGTTTAGGGGTTTTGTTTTTTTTTTTCCTCTCTAGTTGTTAAAAGGAAATTTGGTTGAGAGGGTTCAGCAATGTACCAATTGCAATGCAAACTCCTAAGTGCAGAAAGTAGCCTTGTAAGGCATTTTCAGCCTATGAAGACTCTTGTTTTCATCTTTAGTGCTTGTACATGGTTAGCATGCTTCTTTCCTGCACCTATCTACAGAATCAGGTTGGCAACTCATCCTGACAAGGCATCTGCAGTCTTCTATCCGAAGTATGTCATCAACCCAGCTCTGCATGGGTTGAAGTACACAGAATGTTGTTAGACTTGAGAGATGTTATGGCATCTTTTTGCATTCTGTGAGCAATAGTACAAATTTTAGAAGACTCTTGAAGAACCAGTATTAGCTGAATAGATAGTCAACTCATATGTGAAAGATGAAGCATAGCTGCATGCTTCCATAATTTTGAATGCTGTGTGTGAAGAGTTTCTTTCCAAGTGGGTGGCCGTTATTTGTTGTATAATGTGCTGATATGGGACAGAGGAGACTCAAAAAATTACTGTGTTCTTAATCTTCAGGCAAGCATTCTATATTATAAATAACTTTCTAGATAAAGACTTCAAAAAGTGTTTGCCTATTCAATTTCCGTAATGGTAGAACAAAACACAGAAAACCATAATCCAGGTATGTTTCACTTTCCAAACACAGTATGCTTGACTTTTTTCACCACAAGTGAAAAATGTGCATTCTTGGTTTTTTAATATAAATATTTTGTATATGATAGGCCTGAGAATAAAATAGAACTCAAATTCAAGATAACGGAAGAACTGTAATGTAACAAAATATGCTTTTAAATTGCAGTGTATTTTTAGATGGCTAACATTTTGTGTCACTTAGATTTGGGGTTCAACTATGGGCTCATAACCTGAACTTTTCCCGCATAAGGCTACATGTGGTATCTTTGTATTGTTTCATACAGAAAAACTAAGGCGTAGTCTTCCAAACCTGTCCAGGTCATCTAACATCCAAGCTGAGTCTGTGAAAAACAGCAGAAGTGACTCAAACTTCCAAGTGCCAAATGGAGGAATACCTCGCATTCAACCTCAAGCCTCAGCCAGTAAGTACCTTTAGCAACACTTTACTGTATATTTCAGAATTAAGTGGTGGTGCTGAGCTGTCTTCCTGTTTCATGGCAAAGAGAAACTTGCATGTCACACTGGAGATGCTAGTCTTGATTTTTAATCACACCTATGTGACAATCTGCTTTTTTAATACACAAAATGTGGTACTGAGTATATACAAAGAATTCCTGGTCTCTTATTAAGGTATCATAGTTTCCTAACAGGATATGTAGAAGTACTATAGTATAAGTACAGTAGTGTTAACACATTTCAGAAACCATTTATTTTCTGTGATTTACAGAAGGTATAGTGCTTTGTACTGTTGAATTTTATTTTCAGACCACAAAAACTTCCTAGGCTATGAAAATACTTACCTNAGGAAAAACTGCAGTTTTTCTTCTTTTGTTTTGTCACCTGGAAATTATATATTCAGCTGCAGATTTTATTTATTCAGAAAAGGTTTAGAAGAACCTGTGTCCCATGAAACAAATTAGCCCATTGCTGGGCTAGTGGCTGCTAGTTTGTCCAGAAGTGAACTGCTGACATGAGAACTCTGATAATCTCACAAGTCTCCTAACAATGGTGACCTTAAAGAAGCCAAAGCAAATATAGCTTAATATGCTTCTTTGTATGTCAATATTGACAACTCCTGTTGTTTAAATGTTTCCTGACCATTTTATTTTAAAACAAGTTTCAGAATTAATAACCATGTGTGACATTTTCAAGGGAAGAAAACATTAAGACTATTATTGTGTGTAGAGCTTTGAACTATAAAAGTTCTGTGATAAAAGTTCATCAGTAATCTAAATATTTTGTGGGAAACGTAAGATAATATTTGCAAATGAAACTAAATTTTTTTTTACCCATTGAACAGTAAAGGTATACTGGCATACCTAGTTGGACTAGTTTAACTAGTCCTTTCAAAACAGCAACAGCAAGCAAATACAGTTAAAAACAGAAAAAAGAATACAGACCACGCCAATGACTACAAGATTTCTGTCTTTGTAGTGACTCAGACCGATGTAAGGGTTGTGTGGACAGTCAGTCCCAGATGTGTGATACTGTAGCCAAAGAAGTTAATGGGACCTTGTGATTGTTCGTATCGATTACCCCTGCATCCTTTCACCTTGCCCCCTTCTTCCACNAGATAATGAAGACAAAATATTTTTAGTAAAAATCTGTACAGATTTTATTTGGTGTTTTAAAATTGAGTGAACTGGGAAGGGAAGAGCATTAACAATATATTCACAGTGAAATTTTATGGAAAGATCAGACAACAGAAATCTCAATATTCAATATTTAGTGAGTTACTTCATTGCTGGAGCTGAAGTATGTATGTTAAGACATACGTAATTTTTTTTCAACTTGTGGATTGGTTGAGAATCACAGAACTTATTAGGTAAATTTGCTTGCCTTTTGTGGGAATCTTTCCCCAAATGTTAACCGCTCTAGACCAACTTACACTTAAATGTAAGTGTCTTTAATAAAGCCCATATTTCTAGCTTTTACAGTTTCCCTGCTCTTACAGATGTTTGTCAGAGTCTTGCTATTGACAATCGTAAAACGGTTTGTGTATGAAGTCAATGAGTAAGTATCTTTGCTTAGTCTGGATTTAAAAAAATTTCTGCAAAAATGTACATTGTATAAAAAATTCCAGAATTGTGTCCTTTTTATTGTATACTTTTTGTTTTATTGGTTTTCTATTTTGTCACCTTGCACAAAGCACTATTAAATTGCAGCAAATTTTTGTTTTCCCTTGGCAATGACTTCTGGGTCTTGGGATTCAAAGCTTCCTCATACACCTGCTAGTTTTGCATGAGCTTACCTTTGCAAGGATGCTGGCTTGCCACCTGAGGTCACTACTTTTCTCCTTGTCAAAGATTTCCTGTTCATAATTCACTTGTGCATTTGCTGTTGCTGCAATACTGAACTTGCTGTGGTTGCTGGCATTCAAAAATGAGTTAGGAATCCAGTAAGTTTCTGAAAAGACAATTCCTGTTATGGTTACATACGCAAATTGTATGTGCTTGCTTAGAGACTAGAGGGAAGATGCATTAAATATTTCACCTTAAAACACTGGAAGATACCATAATACTTGTGTTCTCCAAGGAGTAGGTATCTTTTAGACTTTAGAGGGTTAGAATGACAGAAGTCTCTGTATTTGCATCCTACACCACGTAGATTGAACAAAGCTGTAGAACTTCTAGGGTGGCTTCCACATAGGAGCTGTGTGCTTTCTAGTGGATTGTGTGTGATTCTTTTGTACTTATCTGGCACTATTAGCACATGAATGTTAAATCTTTACGCAGAGTTAAATATAATACTTTTTCAAAGAGCTAAGCTATAGATTGTTCAAACTATCAGTAATGTAAGTAGTCTTTCTTGCCAAGATCCAGCTGCTTGTCATGTTCAGAGTAAAAGAAGAAAGTGTGTATTTTGAGGAAACAGTATTGCAATTCAGTTGATCAGAAGTAAACATCACTGTGGGTATTTAGCATGCACCATGTGTGACAGGTAATGCAATAGCATACGGAGCACTTAAAGAGCTACAAGTAGTGTGGATAAGCATGCACTCCATGCTTATCTCAAACTGCACATCTCCTCAGCGTTGCTCAAATTGCACTGCCTGAAGTTCTTTTCAGTCAGTCAGTGCACAGAATTGTTTAGCTATCGAGTCTCTATTTCCTGGCGTCTCAATTGAGAAGGAAGGAATTTGATATATATATTTTAAATTCTTTCCATATCATCCCACATCTCTGACTTGCAAGTAATGTAAATAACGATGGAGGAAGAAACTCAAGTGCTGTGTGCAGTAGCATATTAAAATCTGAGTAAATGAGGACAAACTAAATTCAAGCTCATAAATATGAAGGAAGAAGCTGTTCTTGATTTTGTGTGGTACAACAAAAATACAGATTCAGTAAAAAATGGTATAATGGAATATTTGTGGACAGAAGCACTCTAGCCAGTGGTCTACCTCACTAAATTCCTAGGAATTGTGCTCATTTTTAAACATCTTGCTGTGCTTAATTGGCTGTTCGTGGGTATGCCTTAAAAGAAGTTCATAGCAAGACCATGTGCCAGAAGTTGAATAAGAACTGCAGATTGCCACAAGCTTTTTTGCATTAGGTTCTAGTTGGTAGAAAGAATGATTTTTTTTATTCTTAATAGCCACAGGCAGCATTTTGTCATGTTTATAAACACTTTAATTCCTTTTGCTGATTGTTGAAAATGACAGAGTTTAGTTATTAAGACTAAAATGAATAGACCACCTTAGTGACGTATTCAGAATGAAGGTAAAACACATGATGAACTACTTTTATAGTTGAAAAAATATTGTGAATTTTGCCCTGACTGAAGGATAGGAAAGGTGGTGACAGTTATTATATGCTCTCAAGGATTAACTAATATTATTAGGATTCTAATTGCTCTTCCCCTACCTTCTTTGTAGCAATATTCACCAATTGGTGATAGGATTACTGAGCTTCCTTACTCAGGGTCAGGATCTTTATGTACAGCTGTTCCACATCTTTCTTTCTTCTCACTATGGAAATAAGCCTTGCTGGTGCTATCAGTTTTATACTGGTATAAAACTTCATACACTAGGGTGAGCAGAGATGTTTATTCACACATTATCATTTTAAGAAGCCTTTGTAGGCAAAGCTTTATTTCATTGACCACTTTCTTCCTTCTCCTTAAATATGCTGTGAGTCAATGCATTCCTTCTGGCAATAGGTAATTCTCTTCTTGCCAAGATTCTGCAGCTCTTGGAACACTGGCTTTTCTCTTGGTAACTGGTAGGTGATGAGCTCATTTCAAGGCAGTGTCAGCCTTTGAACATTACTAGAAAAAAGGCAGGACATAGGAGCAATAAGAAACAATTTTTGTCATGCTGTCTACATGCTGGCAGCTGATAATTCTTAGTGTTATGTCTTCATTTTGAGTCCTCTTGCATACCTTTTGAGGGGGGGAAAAACAGATCTCTCTTAAAAGTGGCTTATGTTTGCATAGCTGAAAAATACAACTCTTTGATATGATGATCAAATCTAGACAAAGATATATGCTTTTGTATAGTGTTACAATATATTTTGAAAACTTTAAAATGACAAGTTTAGTCTTGCTAGGTCAAATATGACAGTTTAATTTTCATCTTTGTATCTAATCTTGCACTCATATTGCTGTAGCATGTTTGCTAGGTGGCTTGTTCTCCCTTTGTTGTATGTATTTATTTTTTTTTGCCTTTCTGGGCATTTTGCCCTGCAAGAAGCTTTACTCTTACAGAATCTGCGCGTTTTGCACTGCAAAATTTGACATGCTCCTCTAACTCTTTGCCATTAAGAGCAAGCACCATTGAAAAAAACCCTCACAGAGTCATAACAGCTTTTTGAGTGTTTTACTCACTCTGTTCCTTAATGCTTCACAAGTGGATGCAATTCTGAAATTCCCAGCAAATTTAGTTTTCTTGTCGTCTTAGACAAATATAACACTTCTTGTCTTTCAACAGCTCTGCAAAGGCAGAAAAATTTGCCTCGTGCTGCCTTCAAAACCAAACAGTTTCTTCAAACTCCATCTACAAAAGGAGGTAATTAACAAGCTCCAGCAAATCTCAGATAATTGTTCACCTGCGTCAGATCTCACACATTCTAGATTAATAAACTTGCTGTTGCATGTTGAGATGAACCAAGTGGTCCTTGCTGTATCAAAGTTCATAACTTTCTGGTCTAAACATTAAAAATACCTCCCTGCATCACGTAGGAAAAAAGTATTAAATTGGATTTTGATATAAAATCCAAGGATTGGTGACTTCTAGCATTAATCAGAAATCTGGATTAGAAGAGTAGACTCCTGAGTCCACATTCATTAGGGCTACATTTGGACAGGAATTTTTAAAATTGTAAAATACATTTTTTAAAACAAAATTTGTTAAAGATTTCTTTTTTAGATTCTGAAAATATATGCAGGCAAGTGAAAATATCATCCCTTGTGCTAGAAACAAAAGCTAATGAGTTTATCCTTGGAAAGATGAGCATAGAATGTCAGCTTGCTTTGCGCGTACATGCACATAAGCTTGTGGTTTCTCTTTTCCTCTCAAAACTAGAAGTTTAACCCCAGCATACAGTAATTTAGATTTGTATTTTTTTTCAAGGAATTAAAGACTGTTGTACATAATATTCCAATTTGCTAATGGCTGAAGTTGGCTTCTTCTTGAGAAGAAAATTAAATATGTTGAGTCTCTAATTCTATTAGACAATTTGTAACTGATTTTTAATGAATTCTGGCAGCCTTGAGTGTGACACTGCCTCAGTTTCACTACTAAGATAAAAGAAGTTCACAATGTTGGTTTTAAGCATTGGGTGGTCCTGTTTATTATAATCTAGAGGATCTCATTTTAAAGACCTTATTTCACTTGAGACCAATTCATAAGCTCCATATATGCTAGAATCTTCAAGAGTCCTTCATGCAGATACTGAGGATGGCTGACAAAATGCAGGTGTTTAAAAACACTAACTTCTTGGAGTCAGCTTCATTCCATGCAGAAAGCTTTAGCAAAGTATAATTACTTTGAAAGATTCACACAGGAGGTCTCTAAGAGTCTTCATAACATTTGATGGAGAAAAAGTTCTCTCGGTGTTCTGCTTTGGCATCAGACCACCATCTTGATTCCTCTGCAGAGCTTTCTGTGCTGTCTTTCCAGTTGGCCATGCCTCCACCTTCATCTGGATGTCTGGAACACTCACTAGGTCAATGGCCTGGTCTGGAGCTGTGGAAATATACAAAAATTTAACTTCTCTTTGAATTAATATTATTTGTGAAATTTTATTAAACCTTAGAGAATGAGGAACCGAGCATGTGGCACCACCAGTTACATATTCCAGTTTATAGTTTATCATTCCTCACTGCAAATGAGGACCCAGCATGTCCTTTTCAGTTATTTGCTATTTTATAGTCTTTGATGTGTTGATTTTCTCGATTTTCTTGCTTCTGATCTGAGATTCTCACAATTTTAGAAGCACTATACAGTAATTAAATGGGACTCTTAAAAAAAAAAAAAAGAAAAAAAACCCAAAACCTGAGCAACAATTGCTTTTAGGTTCTTAAAATACTATTCATTACATAGCTTGACACCTTGCACACGCAGATGGCGCTTTTTTTTACCATTTTGTGTAAAACAGTTCAAAATGCATTCAGATAACTAGCTCTTTACCTTGCTGTAACAGATTTGTTAAGGCTTATACAGCCATCCAGTATCAGTCAGATCACAGAATGGTTTGGGTTACCTAATGCAAACCCCCTGCAATGAGCAGCGACAATTTCAACTAGATCAGGTTGCTCAGAGCCCTGTCCAAACTGATCTTGCACGTTTCCAGGGATGGGACATCTACAACCTCTAGGCAACCTGTTCCAGTGTTTCACCACCCTCATTGTAAAAAATGTCTTCCATACATCTAGTCTGAATCTACCTTCTTTTAGTTTAAAACCATTACCCCTTGTCCTATTGCTACAGGCCCTACTAAAAAGTCTGTCCCCATCTTTCTTTTAAGCCCCCTTTAGGTACTGGAAGGCTGCTATAAGGTCTCCCCAGAGCCTTCTCTTCTGCAGGCTGAACGACCCCAACTCTCTCAGCCTTTCTTCATAGGAGAGATGTTCCATTCCTCTTGATAATTTTTGTGGCTCTCCTCTGGTCCCACTCCAACGGGTCCGTGTCTGTCTTGTATTGAAATGACAGAAGAGTTTATTGATTCCCATCATTGTACCTCATCTGTTCTTTCCTATAGGTCTGAATAATCTAATCACAATGGTTATGATTTAAGAACTGCATCAGAATTGATTCTGGTTTTAAGTCAGTGTGCAGCAGCTGGCCTTGGGGTGCAAGCCAGATAAGTTTTGTAGCTTCACAGCATCCTACTTTGCCAGGTGGAGATCTCTAGCTCCCTGCCCACAACACAGGACAGAATTCAGAGAGGGTGAGAAATCTAAATGTCATGACTGCACAGTGCCATTTATTTTTATTGTTGCCAGATGTTTTAATTGTAGTTGGTTCTAGTTGTTTAGTTTCTAAGGAGATGGAGTTGCATAAAGTTGTTAAACACTACCCATACACATTTATGTGTTTTTATTAGATGTGGATCAGCTTAATACTACACATGGGTATACAATTGTCAAATAGTCTTTGACTAAGGCAGTACCTCACTCTTTGTGAGGCTGTCTTACAAATAGGCCAAATGAAATTTTCTTAAATGTGCAGAACTGCTCTATGACAAAATTCTTTGTATGTACAGCAGAATTATTAGGCAGTTTGCCAGAGATTGCATCATGTGGACTGCTTTGGAGATCGCAGCACATTGGAAGACAATTCATTCCTTTATTACAAGAATGAATACAGCTTTCAGCAATGTCTGCAATGCTGTGCTGACAGGAAACGTTTTATGAATTGACAGCTCAAGTTGAAAGCATGCTAAAATATGCTCAACAGAAAACTGGAGAGAATGGAGAGGACTAATTTACTGGATGCTTACTTTCACTGGGAATGTGACAAGCTTTCTTCAGTTACAACTCTTCATTGCTTATATTCTGTACCTAAAAACCTTCTCCATGTTGTGCCTGTAAGAGGCCCAAAACTTTATTCATTACTCTGTTGGTTAGTTGCCAACATCATGCTGTATTTGTGTTCCAAGCAGGTGTTGTAATGAGAAGTTCAGTGATAAAAGCTCCCTATGTTTATGCTGTCGAATCACTTGGAAATTTTGCAGGTGGGATTGCACCAATGTTACAGGGCATGTCATAGAATCATAGAATGGTTTGGGTTGGAAAGGACCTTAGAGATCATCAAGTTCCAACCCCCCCTGCCATGGGCAGGGACACCCTCCACTAGACCAGGTTGCTCAAAGCCTCATCCAGCCTGGCCTTGAACACCTCCAGGGATGGGGCATCCACAACCTTCCTGGGCAACCTGCTCCAGTGTCTCACCACCCTCATAGTGAAAAATTTCTTCCTAATGTCTAGTCTA
>VZTO01024528.1:0-34969 GCA_013400615.1 Syrrhaptes paradoxus | reverse complement strand
GCAAACTTGCTGAGGGTGCACTCCATCCCACTGTCCATGTCTCCAACAAAGATGTTAAACAACACTGGTCCCAGTACCGACCCCTGTGGAACACCACTTGTCACTGGTCTCCACTTGGACATTGAGCCATTGACCACCACTCTCTGAGTGCGGCCGTCTAGCCAGTTCCTTATCCAGTGAGTGGTCCTTCCATCAAATCCACGTCCCTCCAACTTAGAGACAAGGATGTCACGTGGGACTGTGTCAAAGGCTTTGCACAAGTCCAGGTGGATAATGTCTGTTGCTCTTTCTCTATCCACCAGCGCCATGGCTCTGTCGTAGAAGGCCACCAAATTCGTCAGGCACGATTTTCCTTTGGTAAAGCCGTGTTGGTTGTCATCAATAACCTGCTTGTTTTCCATGTGCCACATTTTAAAACTTCTAATACATAATCCGTTTTAGTCCTAGGAGCTCTTATTGTCCAGTCGTTCTGCTGTTAATGCTTTCCTTAGTCCATCCTCTGGCTTGACACCAAGGTTTTTATTTTAAGGGTTTTTATTTATTCTGTTTTGCTACGTAGAACTGTCATTATTGTTGACACTTCTGGTTCTTGTTGGCTTTTGCCATGAGTGGCTTCATGCTGTGTTTGATATTGTTGTCAGTGGAAAGGCCCTCTTGCATAATCCAGAAAGGAATAAAATCCACTTGATACCTGCGATGAGGCAAATAATAATCTTCCTAGACATCTCCTATAAGGAGATATAAAGCTTCAAATTACAACCTGAAAACTACCACTTCCTCTGTACCCATTTAGGATGTCATGTTCCTGTCATTACTCGTCCCTCCTGTCACTCCTCATGCTCTTAGTGGATCTACCTTGTAAAATGATGATAAAAGATATGTGAAGGACCATTTTCTTTATGTATAGCATCTGTCAAAGAGGACTCAACTTTGCTCTCTGTGTAAAAAAGTCTTATTTAGTGGAAGAAAGATTAGTTCATGCAAATTCTGTAAAGGTAAATGTGATTTTGTTTTACTTTCCTGATTATCAACTGTTACTGGGTCCCTCCCAATCAGTTTGAAAAACTGGCAAAATTCTATTTAATTATTAAGATGATGGATTATTTTAGGTATTCTGTTTAGTGATACATTACGCATATTTTGAAAGTACTTCTCATACTCAAAAATAATTGTGCTTAAGGTTTGGCATTATCAAAGAATTTTTGAATATTCATTTTGTCAGTATTTTTGCTGTGAGGATTAGTTGCCATTTGCTGCTGGCTGTCTACTAAAATTCAGAAGTAATTACTGAGTATATAATAAATAAGAATTCTTGCTGTTGCATTAATAGCATTGAGGAAAAGAGATAGAAGGTATAAAAATAAATTTAGTGGGGTATATGTGCATGTGCACCTTGCTGCACAATGTGCTGTATTAAAAGTGTAAGCCTCTAAATGGATTTTCACTGGCTTATTAACCTTTCTCAGAAGGGTCTTGATAAAGACCTATATTTTACATACGAACTCAGATACAAACTATTTGAATTCAGATATTAGTTACACTGATAATTTCGATAATGTTTGTAAAAAGAGGAAGGTTATAAATTGTTATAGTTGTCTGGTTTAAGTTTCATAGCAGCACCTTAATCTCTGTGTTAGGGGTTGGCTGACCCTATCTTTTTTTTTTTTTCCCCTGTCAACCGATAAATCTGGGACATGACCGTATCTTTACATTAATTTTAATTCAATGGATTTGGTTCAAAGAAAAAACATAAAAGAAACACTAAGATGCTCTGTGCTCAGAATTTTATCATTGAAAGCTAATATATACCTCTATTTAAAGACTGTATCACACTAGAATGCTGTATTCCTCAGTGTGGTCTTTCAGGGACAGAAATGAGGTTCCAGTGTTTCTGAAACAGCTAAATTTCTTCTTAACAAATATATTCTCTATTTTTCGACTTGACTGACATAATAGTTAGAGCCCTACTTACTTTGTAAGTATTACTTATAAATCCAGATAAATATTTGTAGTAAGTAAATGAGGCATTAGAGTTATGATATCAAAAACACATGATGGAAAGGACATCTGAATTCCTGTTTCTCATTGCTGCTTGTTTGGCTGTACATTATGCATTCCATATTGTTTGAATGTTCACATTAAGTAATTTCCTAGTTTTAATTTCAGTTATAACGTAACATGAGCTTGAAAGTAACTTCTGCATTTTATTTTCTAGTACCTTCTTCAAGTAAATTCCGCTCACCTGCAGCACCGTCTCCTCTAGCTCTCCGACAACCAGTGAAAGCATTTAGTAACCATGGACCCAGCTCAGTTGCTTCTCCAGAAGCCACACAGCTGACGCACAGTAGTTCTTCACCAGGGCCTCTCGCAGCCCAGAGTTCAGGCTTGCCAAGCCCTGCCAGCAGTATTAACAGTACCACTCTTACCAGATCGGCAGGGACAGCAGGGATGAGGAGTGGTTTGCCCAGACCCAGTGCCCCTTCTACAGGGGGCATCCCAGTGCCTCGCAGCAAACTTGCACAACCTGTTCGCAGGTGAGTATGTGACAGGCAGTCTTAGTTTGAAGTTTTCACAATGAACTTTGTGCATTGTGTATTTATGCTGCTTCTTCCTGCAATTCTTATTTTGATCTCAAGGTCTTTAGAACAGAAATGGAGATCTCCACATAAAGTATATGCCTATGTTTCCAAAAGAGTTTTGAAGCAAAACCAAGAGAAGGCGGCTCTTGAATTAGAGTGTGAAGGTGAAGGAGTGAAAGTGAAATTAATAACAAAGATACTTCACTAAGTAAATAAAGTGTCTTAGTATGGGATGACATAGCAATAACAATTTGCCTGAATGTAGTTGTAGTAGAAAGTTATCAAAATAAGCTGGCAAGTGAAAATTAATTTGTACTACTGAGTGGCATGTTCTGAAGTCAGAACTATTTTCCTTTTGTAATCCGTAAGTCAAGCTGTGGTACCATGGTGAGAACAGTTTCTCATCTTGGGCAGCTAGAAACTTTAGGAAGGAAGACAGACATGTGAGGACAGGGGATGCATCCATAGCATTTGCTAAACCTAATGTAAAAATCAAGGCAGTAAACCCAAAGGCCAAAACAAGAGTTTTCAGCTCAAACATAACTTCTGTGCTAGCACCCAGCTGTAGAAGTTGCTTCATGTCAAGAGCGCTTTGGAAACAACCACAAGAGAGCCTAAATGGAGAGGCTACACGGACAGTTTGTCTTAAGGAGAATCCAGAAGAAAGCGATGTATCATTTAGAATACATGTTCTTAATGCCATGCTCATTTGGGTTTTCACTGAAGGTGTCAAGTGGATGCCAGCTGACATAAAGCAGTCATCTATGAGGAATACTGAGAACCTCCTTAAACAGAAAGGATAAAGAGTTGATCTCCAGTACTACAGAAAAGATGAAACAGCCATAAATAGCAAAGTGGAGGGGTTCTGTTCTGCAATGAGTGCTGGGCAGTGACGGTCACAGTATTGACTGGTTTGCACTCTGTCAGTAGCACTAAACTTCATGTAATAAAAAGTAGTTGTTTCAGACAGGAAGTTTTTAATAGTAGCAAAGTGTGGTTGTCCAAATCACAACTTGTCTTCCAGAAAAGCACTTCACTTATGAAACTTACACAGCTTTTTTTTTTTTTTTTTTGAAAATTTACATATATAATGTAGTATCTGTACACAATGTAGTAATGAAGTTTCTATGAATGTCAAGATTTTGACATAAGCAAAATGTAAGTCTCCAAAGATTTCCCTGTTTATACATCACTGGAATAAAATGTTCTATTTTTAGATGGCAACAGATTAAGTTTGTGTTCTCACAGAATACAATAGGAGAAAGTTTTCTGCCTATTTATGCAGATGTTTTTCTGACTTGGTTGTTGCCAAGATGTAACACATAGAACAAGAAACTGAAAATACTTTTTATTTAAAACATTTTTATTTAAAAATTTACATTTAGAAGATGTTTAAATTCTTATGTATTGTAGATGGAGACTTAAGCAATTATGTACAAAACTGAAAAATATCTCATTTTATTTTAGATCATTACCTACTCCCAAAACCTATGGCAACGTGAAAGACGAGAGTTGGAAAGATGGCTGCTACTGAACTGCAAAGCTTAATGCAAAGTTCCAGTACTCATGGATGCTTCCTCACCAGGCTAAAAGACAGCTTGATTATACAAACTGTTCAGATGTGACTTTTGGGATTTGTAAAAATTCCAGACCTCTCTGTAGCACAAACTGGCAGAGATTATAAAGCAGCACTTTAATGACATCTAACATCAGATGTTTGGTGATCATACAATCACTTCTACATTAAATTGCTATCAGTTCTGGTTTTTTTTTTCCTTGCTTGCTAAAAATATATCAATATGAGCATTTATGACAGTGGCCAATGTCTGGGCAAAAACGTAATGAATGCCAAAGAAATGCCCATCTTGAAAAAGAGCAAGTATAACAGTCAACTTACATTGTCCAAAACTTCATTTTCAGTCTGCTTTAATTCAGCAGAAAGATTGGTGAATATGTACTATTGAAACAAGACTACATTAATCAGAGCAAATATTCTGATTGCAGACTGCTAGTGAAACATTGCTTTTAACAATTGCATGAGATTCTCACTGGGGACAGTGGTACGTATGTCCTTCAGAAAGAATTGGCAGTTACTCTGGAGGAATAGGCTAAACATTAAGTAGTAGCTATGGCTTTTATTAACATTAAAGGTTTGACTGTAGCAGACACACACAAATGCAATAGTATAGATTGCATCTTTCCTATGTTGATTTATCAGCTTTACATGCACTTTTATGTTTGGTTGCCAAAAGGGCTTAGTGTCAGTTGTACCATCTTTCTAACCTTAAAAGTTACTGGCTCAGGAAAGATGGCCTTTGCTATTGTAGCCACATTTTTAAGACATGGCGCTCTATTTGGAGAAAACTTTTTTTATAGCAGGTTTCCTTACAAAGGAAAGAGCAAGTAGTAATGTTAATTTGTTCTAACACCATACCACTATGCCTGCAGCCTGGAGCAACTGTAAATGCTGATAATTGAGGAGAAGGAAACACAACTATGCACTTGTAACATACAAATTTTAAGGTAATGCGTTGACTCTTGATGCCAAATGATATTCATTTAGGTGATGTTCTATGGTATGAGGGAGTTTTCTGTATTGTATTTTTTTACTTTCATCCATTTCTTAAA
Organism: Syrrhaptes paradoxus; assembly: GCA_013400615.1. Lineage (NCBI taxonomy): Eukaryota > Metazoa > Chordata > Aves > Pterocliformes > Pteroclidae > Syrrhaptes > Syrrhaptes paradoxus. The sequence goes on along the minus strand of VZTO01024528.1, from coordinate 29,762 downwards.
TTGGTTTATTTTAAATTGTAAATATTTTTACAGAAGATATTGCCCATGTAAGTGTGTTTAAATACGTACTTTGCCTTACATACGTGTATCTTACATTACTGGTAACTGAGTATGAAACCTGCTATGTCTGTTTACAAGCTATTAAATTCCTTTGGTGGCTCTGACTTATTCTAACACATCTTGCTGAGAACAACTCATTCATATATTTAGCATTTGAACCATTGTTTTCTGTTTTGGAAGACATCATGCAAACATTTGTAACTAAAGTTGTAGTGGGTGGGACTAGTTAAATAGAAGGGATTTTGTTTGAAGCTTTTTCAGTATTTTGGATGTACAGTTGATGAAGTAAGAGAATGTGAATGGTATATCCTTTGTGCAATGACTGACGAACACTACAAGTTGGATTGGAAAGTAAGTAGCCTTCAACCCCATTAGTATCCGAGTTTGGAATTGCTGGTGCAGTTTGACTCCCACCACTAACCCTGAAATTCTAGCACTTGAATTTTAGGCCAGCATTAACATATTCCTGGATGAAAAGCCATGCAATACTACTTGAGTTGGAAGAAGCCAAATAGGAAGGAGTGGAGACTGTAATTGCAGCTGTAATTACTCAAGCAAACTTTGGGTTGATGAATGATTTCACACTCCAGACCCAGATCTGTGCTGACTTTGAAGTCAGGGTATCAAATGTAATGTAATTCAGTAAGGTTTCAGCAGGGGTAAAAAAACTACCTTGCACCGGTAGACCAGTACGTACCAGTAATCTAGCCTTGTGTCATTTGCTGGCATGGATAATGGATGTCAGTATCTCATGTCCCTGTTAAGCAGAAGAGAGGACTATACAAATGCACATATTCTCATGAAAGCCCGAATTTTAACATTTTAGCATTTTACAAAGCAATGCTGCAGTCTTCATTGGAAAATGGTGAATTTTAATTGGTGGATTTTATCAAACACTTGACTGACTTTACATTTTGAGAGTCAGTTTAGATTATGATATTGGGGGTTTTACCATGGCTGCATCAAACAGTTTTGTACATTTCCTTGAGTAATTCATCACTTGGGTAAGTTCAGCTTAAATTTTATAAGAATTCTTTTCTCTGCTGTTCTCCCCCTGAAATACAGCGAACAACTTCCTGAAAAGACAGACTGCCTGTTTACTAAAAAGCCTTCGTGCATTACCAGTTTATTGGTATCAGGAAATCATGGGGCTCTGTGTTTAGAGATTTACTGCAAAAGTGTGGAAATACGGATTTGATAAACTAGTGCCTATGATTTACTTAATTTATGTTTGATATAGTAGTAAGGGTTTTATGAATGTGGATTACTTTTTGTGCCAACAGCTCGGAATTGTATGTGTGTAGGCAGAAGGACTTGTTCTGCTCCAAAGTTATTTAATTTTTTTTTGTGTGTTTGAATGTTTTTGTAAGTGTTAAAAGTCTAAAAAAATATAAAATATTCTTACCACAAAATACTTCCTGCATTGTTATTTTGATAACAAATTGTTTTTAAAGGCCTTCAGAAATTTAGAGGGAACTGTTTTAGAGCTGTTTTGGTTGGTTGGGTTGTTTTGCAAGAACTGTATTTACTTTTCCAGAAGTTACCAACATCAGCTTCTGCCCCCTGTAATTCATGAACAGAGTACAACACAGTATTTGGGTGAAATTTGTGATTTCACTGACAGACCGAGGTAGATTTGTGTTGTGCCTCTGTCTGGAAGGACAATACATAATTCAGAGTTATGTGAAAAACTGTATTCTGAGTTTTCATCCAGAGTTATTTTTTTTTGTGCAATTCTAAGTACACAAGCTGCTCTTCAAACCACTACATGAAACAAATTTCTCATTTTGAAAATTCTGGAATTTATGGAGAAAACTGAGCAATATAAAAGCAAACCTAGTAAGCCTTATTTGAATTGTTAAGTACAAGTTTTATCTAGTTTATACATGCATGCCTATATTTTGGCTGACATACAAGCAAGAAGTTTGTTTTGAACTTGGTAAGTGTCTGTAATCTGCATTTTGCTACAAAGCAACATATCCAATAGTCTGCATGTTCTGCTACACATTGATTGAAAATCATTAATTGCTCCCTTTGTATTAAAGGTAGTACTGCTTACCTGTTCCACCACTGCAGTAGGCTGGAAATCGTTGAACTTCATAGTTCTTGAAATCTAGAATGCTTTGAATAAGATGACTGACTAATTTTCAGACTCTTTGGAAACTTTTAAAATGCAGGTAATTATAGTGGAGATGCTACATAACAATTCTGTCACAACTGCTCAGCTGTCATAGAGTTGGTAAACCTGTTTCCATAGGGTGAATGACATCTTTTTTCTCTTGTTGGCATTAATATACTTAAGCTAGGTTTACTTCTATCTGGGGGGCACTTAAGACTATATCTGTTTAACAAAATTTAACCAGTGAGGCTCACTATTAATTGTTTTTCCCAGGGTAGTCCCCTGTCTTGTAATTAAGCCAGTAGATTAAAATGTTTCCCCCTAGGCAGCCGAGTTTCTAATGCAGAGCTGGCTTCACACCTTCTGCATCTAAAATGTGATCCACTCCCCCTCCATCTCTTTTCAGATCAGCAGTCAAGTGCCATTTGTCCCACAGCCCTTACGGAAAATAGAGCAGTGTCAACATCACAAGCAATTTAATAGCCTTTCCTGCTTCTCTTTTCATAGGTTTTTGTAACAAACTCTTCTATATTAAGCTGTTGTTTATATTTAGCATCGTGGCATTGCCAAAACTCAAAACAGAAGAGATTGTTTCTGCAGTCCTCTTATTTTGAGGAATCATAGAATCATAGAATCATTAAGGTTGGAAAAGACCTCAAGGATCATCAAGTCCAACCCAACACCACCTAACTCACTAAACCATGTCCCTAAGCACCACATCTACATGTTTCTTGAACACCTCCAGGGATGGTGACTCCANTGCCCTTCTCTGGACCCACTCCAGCACCTCAATGTCCTTCTTGTGGTGAGGGGCCCAAAACTGAACACAGGATTCAAGGTGCAGCCTCACCAGTGCCGAGTACAGGGGCACAGTCACTTCCCTAGTCCTGCTGGAAGGTATGACAGCTCCTATGGTTTTGGTAGAGGAGTGCTAGGTCATATTTTATTCCATAGTGTGTTACCCTCTGTAAGTCTGATTGCAATAATGAAGAAAAATAAGTAATGAACATGTGAGGAGGCAGAAGCTTATGCTGGTGAAGTCTTGGGGTGGCTGTAGAGCCTGCAGTTTTGATCATTTACAGCCAATCTTTTAATAGAAGTCTTTCTAAGAAAAACAGATGTGGGAAAGTTTAATATGACAGCAGTATGTTGTTAGTTCTTCCTCTTGATTTGTAAGAAGAGGAGTAAACTTTACATGTTTTTTAATTTTTTTACTTTTTAAGTAAGACAAATGCGATGTGAGGTCTCTGTGATTTAAAACAAAACAAAAACCCCACTTGCTCTTACTTGCACATTGGCTGTTCTGTAGTAGAGGCTGATGCCTGCAGGCAGACTGTAGCAGGCTTGTGCTGGGGCCATGAGGCAGGGTTCGGGCAGTCTCTGGGTCATCCATGTTTTACGCATAGCTTCACAGTAACGAAGATGCTCTCTGCTTGACGAGTTAACTGAAAGGAGCAGATGCCATTAGACTCTCTTTCCACAGGATTGTTCTATAATGGCATTTTCAGCCCTGGTATCTCATATAGTTGTACTGTGTGTCCCTGTCCCTCTCTGCTGCAACTACATTAAGCACTTACAGGATAAAAAAAACATAACTGTAGTGATTAACCTAATTTATAGATCTTCAGCAGGATTAAAGGAGCAGGTAGCTAAAATTATTTCCTACCAGGAAAGTTATTTTTCAACTTGATATATCATCAACACCTGTTCCAAACAGTAAATTAAAAAAAAAAAAAATACTAGCTTTGAAAGCTGGAAAGCTTGAGACTCTCTATGCAGTGTGTGTTACTCTCACATGAGACAAAAGTGGAGTAGATCTTTCACAAGACTAAAGAAGACACTTCTATTGTAAGCTGAGCTCCTATCATCATAAACATAGGTAATCATGTAACTCAATTTTCTTTTGGAAAACTATTTTAATACCTTACAAAGATAAAGCTTAAAAGAGGATGGCATGTCATGCCTTCTCCCCCCAGTGTTCATTGCTTTGCTTCTGTTAAATTATTCGTGAAAGGTTACTTCTGTTGTCAGCCACAGCAAGTAAGATTCAAAAATAAGCATATTAGGGATAAGCGGTACCTGCCTTGCTGGGAAGGTGACTGTGTCCTCCATCCCCAGTGTTACTTGACTTTTGGTTATCATACATAGCACACAGAATACCAGCTATGAATGCTTCTGTTCCTCCCCATTCTTTTTTGCCATTACTTTCTTGAGACTGTAGCCAAAATTGCAACTTTTCACAGCCCCACCATGAGAAACTGTTTAAAACCTCTGCTAATACAAAAAACATGGTTGGATGTTGGCCAAGCTACGCCTCCAACCCAGTATGGTCTCATGAAGCCTGACACCATCTACTTCCATGGTCCTCCAGCAGCAAGGCTGTGATAAGAACCCGGTGAACACCTGCCATCCTGGCCAGCTCCACTTAAAGTCATTTTGGGAGATAATGCAATATATTCTTCAAACTTTCCTACAGCTATGTCCATTGACAAAACTGAAATTAATGTAACCTGTTCTCATGTGAACGATGGCTCATTTCTGAAAACACCAGTCTTGCTAAAAATATTTGGTGAAATTAGTAAAGCAGTAGACTTTTCTGCTTGTTTCTACATGTTTGCTTTTTGCATTCAAGGAAGGAACATTCATAGACATTTAACCAGTTTCTTTCTGTAGGAAGGACAGTTAATGTCTTCAAAAAAAACATGAAAGTGGGCCATGTTAGGGTTTGGGTTTTCTTTGCATGAAAACTCTCTACATAGTAGCAGGAAGATGAATAAGGGCACTTGTGTCCTGTGGTGTTCCCCTGCTCTGTCCTGCCCCAGAAAAAAAAAAAAAAGCACCTATTATTATGGGAGTAGGTGAGCAACGACTTGACCTGGGACTCTGGGTGGCCTTAACAACTTAAAGCCATGTAGGTGAACAAGATGTGTCTGGGTTGTGGGAGCATGGTCATCATCAGCAAAGAAATCTGTACCACCCGTTACCTGACCAAGCCTCTTCACCTCCCTTTCGTTCAGCAGGGTTAATACTGCTGTGTCATTTCACAGCTGCTGCTGCTTTCTCTGTGCTTCAGAGGGGGGTCAAAATGCTGATGGGAGAAAGCGATGCTGGACCCCACTCTGGATTACAAGGAGTTTGCATCCTGTTCAGGGCTAAGGGTAAGGCTGGCTGACTGAACCGGGTACATGCCGCACTACATGATCCCTCTTCAAGCAGAGTTGTTTGTCCTGGTGAAGATCAGCAGGACAGGAATATCTTGTGCTATCTTAAATGCATCTCTGTCACTCCCTAGAAATGAAATTTTATTGAAGCACATGCTGCCCTTTTGAGTCACCTCTCAAAGAGAGGGGGAGCGGGGGGAGATCAGGCAAACCCTTTGCTCTTCATGCTCTGCCTCCGGGCCTGTCTTAACCTCGAATTTCTCAGCTCTACGGTCGTCCCTCTACCCCTACTTTTACTCACGCTACTGCTGAGCCTGGAGGAAGGTTATGTTGTTTCTGTTCATCCACTGCACTAACGCAGACACATAAAACCACTGTTAACACTGCTTCAATTGACCTGTCTGCAAAGGAATGACAAAAACCTTGTCCTGATTCTCATCCTTTTAAAGCTGTGCGTGGATGTCCGTGACAACAATGTGGCGTCACCACCATCACTCAGCCTAGAGCAGCCGCCTCTGTCCATGCCCAGCCTGCTGGCGAGAACCAGCAGCTCCTAGAGCCACACGATGCCCCTGCCCACACGCAGAGCACGGTCACAGCTGCTACCCCAAAATTCCTCCTTGAGGGTGCAGCTGCGTAGCCACAGCAGCCACTGCTAACAAGATGCACCACTCCTCCCAGCGTGCTGGTGCAGAACTAGAGCTGTTGAACCCAATGCACACAGCCCTCCTAGCACCTCCAGGATCAGAAAAAAAAAAAGGACCATCATCAGCGTGCCAGACTGGGCTATAGGAGCCCCTGAGTCATTTCCCTGCTCTGCCACACACTTCTGATGATGCCTCATTTATTTTCTCATGGCTCAGTTGACCATCACTGAAATACGTACCCATCTTCAGAACCTGCATGCTGGGAGCAAGGGGCAGGAGCGCTGCTATTTAGAGAAGGGGTCAGCCAGTCAGTTCATATCTTGTCTGTGACAGTGGGATAAGTTAAGAATGGAAATTCGGTTGACTTCAGTTTATGAGCCCAAATGTCAGAGAGCAGATAATGTCTACTGTAAATGTCAGAGTCAAGGGATTTTTCTTTTCCTTTAAAAAAAAACCAAAAGAAATATTTTAGTTCCTGTATTTATGCTGCCATTCACAGAGGCTCAGCTCCACACAGCATGAATGGTGAACAAACATACTATGGTAATATTAAAGGGGCCTTGCTGAAAGGCATGGGTCTGGGCAAGAACCCTGCTCAGCCCTCTCCTTCAACAGTAAAGCAGCTTTCAGTAACACAAGGCTCTGCTAAAGACTGACAAATTCAGGCTACTTTCTTCTGGGCAGAACACAGGGACTTAATATCTGGTGGCCTTCTCACCTTTATGATTTATGTCCAGATGAAAATTTCCCCAGGGCAGTGAATTACAGCCCTCAGTGGGGGCACCTGCACCCCTCCAGCCATCAGGGCCACCCTTCCTGCCCAACAGCCCCCTGGCAGTAGAAGAAATGGAAAAACTTCATTTCTAAAACCAACTTTCAACCTACTGCTCAAGGCTTGCTACTGCACAGTAGACTCTACTGACTTCCAACCCTTATTTTCCCACCTTGACAGAGGTGCCGTGTGAGCTTAAGGCTCCTTTCCCTGGGCTGAGTGCCTCAATGGTAGAAGTGAAGTACAAAAAATCAGTGGTTCCCATTACCAGGCTCAAACCATGTACCCTCTGCAGGGCCTTGGCTCAGCCCATCTCTCCACTCCTCGCCCTGGCCAGTTTTTTGTGCTGCCCCCCCGCCAAAGTCTCTCAATTTTTTCATTAGCAGATTCTTTCTATCAGCATGTTCCCACTTTCTGCATCCTGCTTATTATGAAGATAATTAAATAACATTAATTACCAAAGCAAATCACCAAAATCTGCCTACCAGGAACCTCATTTCAAAGTCAAAACAACAGGTAGGTTACATTTATAGCCCATTTATGCACTCCTTTTTAGCCCTTCTATTTTACTGTCTTTCCTGCTTTTTTAACTCGTATAAATATTGCAGAGTTCTCTTCTGCTCTCATCGCTTCCTTCCCAGGACTCTCCAGACACTAGAGGGGGGTGTTGCTTTTTCTGTCCTTTTCAGTCCAAAGTTCAGTCTAGTTCACCTTCAATTGTCCTGAACTTACACTAAATTGTCCATAAGGATTTACGCCAGGAAAGCCTGAGTCTGAGGGAAGACCAAGCTGTGGCCGTAAACAGCCCCCCTGGCCCCCTCCCACACAAGTGTGTGACTATCTAAAAGAGCTAAAATTCAGTGTATTCTTCCTGCACGTCATCTTCCATTCTTAGAGATGCTGGGCTGCACCCCATGTTACGAATGACTGATCCAATGCTAGTTTTGATATTTCAGTCTCGTTGTCTAGATGTTATGATTATAGGACTTTTTATTTCTCATATTTATCACTGAGTCTGAAATATCCGTTAGACTTTACTCGGCATCAGGTGGATTTAAACCTCCTGAAACATTTTAAGATTTGATTAATATTTTCCCACTGGCTGGGTTTTCCCAACTATATGTACAGCAACCCATAGCATCATCTCAGCACTGCAGGATGTAAAAAGGCTTGTACCGAGCTACTCACAGCTAGTGTGGGTGACAGGAGACATACCCCTCTCTCCTCTCCATGGCAGGTCCACCTGCAGTTAACACAGCACTTGAGCACAGCCTACCTCCAGAGCAGCTCCTCTGAGCAACCAAAGTGTAGTAACGAGCCACCAACCCACCCCCACTGGCACAGGTCTGCCTCAGAGACAGATACAGATCTGAAATAGCTCTGTCCAAAGCCCGTTATCTGGCAGGCAGCATGCAAGATGCTGCCAGTAGAATAAAATTCACAAGCAGTTCATGCCGCAGACGTCAGTTCTGGGCTGTGAAACCCTCCTGAGGTTTCCAGCTTGGCCAGATCCCTGACATGCTGCCAGCAGCTCCTCCCGCAAGCGCAATTACACCACGGAGAGATGTGAAGTTATATTGATACCGGCGGGCATCACAGTAGAGTACAAAGAGCACTGGTGCAAGGTACCGGAAAATGGGGTAACCAAAGGCCAGGAGGCATTTGGCAGGGTGACCTGGTCCCACCACAAACACCACCCCAGAGCAAAGCCAGCAGCTGCAGCTCGCCCTGCTGTGGAGATGTCTGCCTGGCCTCTCCTGGGAGACACTGCAGCCTCCCCAGGCTAACCAGGCTTCAGCACCCTTGGCTTTATCTACCCCACCAGTACGTAACTGAATTTCTCATACAACAGCTTAAACCTACTGTACCTCTGTGGGCTGGTCAGGTTATTGTAAAAACACTGCTTTCAACTGGTGGGAGAGTGGACACCTCAGGCAGGAAGAAATATCCTCACGGCTTCATACCCGGCATTTCTGCTTATACACCCCAAAAAGGAAATAAAAGATCTTGTTGACTAAGACGTTCACATTCTCATCTTCCTGGCAAATCAACAGGTATACAAAACCCAGGGGTATCTTCCTCAGCTGCAGCGACATGCAAGTTCTACTGATACCATAGGTTCAACACTCAGAAGATTCTTCAGGTTATTAAAAAGCATCCTACTTTATCATGGTTTAAAAGTGTTCAGAACACAGTGTGTCAAGGCTATTTTCATGGGTTTAATAAACAACATTATCTAAGACAAGTATTAACAGATTCCTATTATGTTTGAGATTTATTTCTTCCCCTTGGTCTGAGATTTCTTTGTAGACAGCTTGAGATTTAATTTAGGTAATAGCGCACCTATTTTGGAGGGCCTGTTTATTTGCTGATCAGAGTTATTGGTATTCATTTTTATTATTCAGCAAAAATTTGGCATCAGGACAGGCAGCAATTTTAGTCTATGCTTGTACAGTTTCTAATACAAAACAGTCTTAGTCCACCTCTGGGCACCTTAAATGCAGTGACATAAATGACAACTGAGCACAAAGATTTATTTTTTTTTTGCGTAACCTGAGACAGAATATTGATGCCATTAACTCCTGTCTTTCCCATGGGGCTCACCATTAACATCCTTTTTAATATGAAGAAAGCTTTAGCAGGAGAGGGATGTAATTTGTCTTTGGGGTGCCTTTGTTCCAACTAAACAAATACTCTACAAAGCAAATGCTGCTGTAGGTATTATTAAATTTACATCTGCACTTTGTGACATTTAAGCTGGTTTGTGGGACAATACAGTCTCAGTGTCATTTGCTCTGATCTGGCATTTTTTTGCAAAACCCAAAATATAGATTTTATAGGCACACAAGCACATTTATGTGATTGACCTCCATATTACCTGCCTTGATTTATGTCCCTAACCCTGACCAGGTTCCTGCACAGGAAATTAAGAGGGGGCTGGGAGCCTCAATGGGCAACGGAGGCAAATAATCCATCTGGATCTGGGCCTGCAACTGCACACACATCCTACAGCCCCACCAAGTTATGCACATCCCATTTTTAGCATGTCCTCTGGCCTTGATGACACCGTTGTCCCCTCACAGCCATCAGGGTCCCTCTGCACCTTTCCCCTGCTCCCGCAGGACAGTTTGCGGCACTCGCAGGGAGGTAAATCAGGGCTGCACCATCTGAGACCCGCCTGTCTCTAAAGTACCACTCAGACCGCCTGCCTGAGAGCGCCCAGGAGAAACAAGACCGGCACCTGCGGTCCAGAATGCCATTTGACTTTTAAAACTAAAGCCAGTTCCTTCAGAGGCAGCCTCATCTCACCCCCCCCGTACCTGACTGGCAGCACAAGATGCTCATTTTGGCTCTTCTGGACTGAGGCAAGCATTAGTCATCAGGTCATTTATTTTATTACAACTTCTCATCTTAATCCTGGTAACACTCCAACTCCAGAAAAAGATCAAATGGCAACAAAACAGAACAGGGTCTGAGGTCAGAGAATTATTTCCTGTTTGAATCTGGGTAAAGGTATCTCAGGTAAAGGCACTTAATTGTGTAAAGAATAAAATGCTACTGCCACAACAAACAACCGTCGGCAATCACTTTAGAAGATTATTCATCAATGATCCCCTGATTTCTCCTCCTTTCATGGACCAGAAGCCTTTCTCTAATGGGATAGTTGGCAAAAGATCTCTGCATCTCGTTTTTAAGAGGCAGATCACGCAGCCTTAAACACTTAGCTCTAATTATGAATTATTGGAACATGGAGCCCCAAGTCGTGATGCACTTACTTGGTGAGTAATGGTCTTCAGATACCTTAAAAATAAACATGGGGGAACACCAAGTATAATGGGAGAGTTTTCTTATAATAATCTCTGCCCTTGGCTGCTAACACAGAGCTTCAGTGAAAGGATCCATCCCCAGGCACTGAGACAGACTGAACAGATACTGGGGACACAAAGGAGATGGCACAGCCACGTACTGAGGCTCGTGCTGTTTCCCTTCCACACCACTCCAATTTCATAAAACCTCAGAGGCTAGGAGGTGCAGAGCTCTTCTCTCAAGGGAGGTGTAAATACAGAGTATTTATGTATGGACTGAAACAGGCATAATTTGGAAGAGGAATGGGAGGGAGAAGGGGACAGGACAAATCACAAAGGCAGCAGGGCAGAGGAGAGGCAGCCGCAGTGCAGCGGAGGAGGGAGGAGGAGGAGGAGGGTGCCTGGATGCCTTTGCCACCTGGGCCGAGGGGAAGGGAAGGATGATTCGGTGGGATCCTGCCTGCAGAGAAGACAACAGTGAGGCAGTGATGACTCCTGCTGAGGAGGGGAGGAAAGGACATTATCTAATTTTCCCCATCCTGAAATTCAAACCCTGGGCCTGGTGGAGGCTGCTGGCCATGGGATGAACGATGATGATTATTTTGGAGGTTTGCCAAGCAGGATTGAGCCATGGTGCCATGCTAAGGACAGGACAGAGGGGAGTTGCTTTTAAGAAAAACAACTTGGAATGAGGCGTGACAGGGCTGCAATGGGACCAAGTGTTGTGTTGAGGAGCAGCAAAGAAGCCTGTGAAGCCCCAGCCCTTCTGCCCTATGGACAGCTGCAGGAGCAACAAACTCACGGGAAACCCACAGCTCTGGCATGTTCTCCACCTACCTGATCCAGCTTCACTCTGCTGTTGGGTGAAACACGAGAGGTTTGGGGCAGGAGCGACGCTGATCAATCAGCACATCCTCACCATGGCAGCTTCTGTCTGTGCCTGGCTGGGAAGGTTTCTTGTTCAGGAACAACGTAATGGCACAGAACTCATGCTTCACGTTATTTAAAAATGCATTTTCTTTCCTGTTCAGTGAGCTAGCTATCAAACAACTTACAAATGAAAAAAAAATTAAAAAGCCATGAATGCTAAGACCCTACAGACACTGGTCACTGGCTCAGTGAAGGTGGGCTACGGGCTGAGGGTGGCAAAAGGTGCCAAGTCCCCTCTGTGCTGCTGCTCTTGAGAGAGCGTGCAGCAGGCAAGTATCAGAGAGGAACCTGGTTCAGCACAAAGACAACCATGGAAGAACAATGAAAATCACCAGTATGTCTGTACAGTTATGCTCCAATTCCTAACTCTCCTAAGCCACAGAAATAACCGCACCGAATCCAAGTTATAAATAAGAACGGGCACATATATTTCACAGATTTTACCACAAGTTTACTCTAAACTGTATGTAGAGACTACACAATACACCTTAAGGAGTATTTTAATCCAAGACAATGACAGCAAAGCCTGGCTTTTCTTCCCCCATGGAAAATTATTATTGTCCTATTAAGCCTTAAATTTCACTTTTATTTCTATCCATAACCTAGGTGCATAGCAAGTAAATAGAAACAAAGGGATTATATGTCCCATGAAAATCAGAAACTCCTCTGTCTAGGTCTCACCTGAATGTCACTTTCCAGCAGTATTTTGACCCAGCCTCTTTAGTAGCACCACTGCTTACAGGTGCTGACCGAGAGCTTTCCATCCTCCAGGGCAATCCTCAGGAGGCCTCTCTTCCTCTGCAAACGCCCAGCACAGCTCCACAAATCAGCCAGCACGGACGCGCAGAGAGGCAACGAGTGACTTATGGGCAGCTGACGCCATCCCGCAGAGCTTAGCAGCCCTGGGCACAGCGTACAAGGAGTCCAGGCGGGAGGAGAGGGGAGAGCTGCACAGCAGTCGTACTGTTTTCTCCCTCCATTTCCACTATTTAATATGTTCTAGGTAGCAGACTGAAATGGGAAGAGTGGGAAAAGAGGGGGCGCCCGCCCTTTGCTTTCCCACCCCACCCCATCACCCTGCTTTTACGTAGCGCTCACAACAACAGCAGGCACGCACCCGAAAAGCAACACGGTTGGGATTTAGGCTTCCAAGCCCCAGACTGTGATTTATCCATGACCTGCTTGGGATTTGCAAACCAACCCTTCTTGCCTGAGGTTCCTGAACATGTGGAACGACGGATTCAGCTGCACACACTGAATCTCCTCTTCTTGCCCCAAATTCAGCGGAGCACACAACACCCACAGTGACTTCCTTTGGGGGACACCAAAGGGACCTCCTTGAGGGTACACAATGATTGCAATTTTGTAATAATCGTGGGCTATGGCAAATGCTTTTATTCTCTGGCAGGAAAAGTAAGTGATTCAAACAACATCTCCACATAATGTGCTGGAGCAGTCACCAGCCAAGCACTTTGCTCATTTCTCACAGCACTGCCAAAATTCCTTACATGCCTATCCTTTATTTTTCACCTTTGTTTCCAGTTAAATAAAGGGAAGGTACAAAAATTATTGTTATAAAAAAAGCAAACAAAAGTCCTAGTGTTTGAAGAACTTCTGCTACTCTGGACCAGCTACAGCATGGGTGTTCTCCCATGGATATCAAACCCCTCCTAAGAATATGTAAGGCAATATTATTTAAAAATTACAAATTACAAGCAGCTCATATTTCAATTAGTCCTGTCCCTCCCTCTTCTTGCTCATGCTCTCTCTTATCTTCTCACCCATTTTTCAACAGAATGACTACCGAGGAATAATTTGAGAATGATATATGATTATTTCCTGAGTCTTTTTATACTCAAGTAGTCAATCTGTTGCTTCCAGTAATAGCAGGGTAGGCTGTATGCTTTCTCTGCAAAAGAAAACAGAGAAGGAATTAGCCATTGATTTAGATACATCATGGTGTGCACTACATGTGAGATGGCTGCCTCGCAGCCAGATGCTGCAAAACTACTTAGCATCACTCCAGACTCCAGACTGTACTTTAACGATGACATATTGGGAAAGCCTGCAGCAAGTTAAAGAGACAAGAACCACACTCAGCAGCAGATACAACATTTTTTCACTCTATGCACTGAATGTGAAAATATCCTGGGTGCCGTCCAGGGTGATGGATAGACAATTAGCAAAGCACATCGGCTGGGTTCAGATCTGGCTTTCCCTGAGGTCAGTGGTACTGCTCTTGTTTAAATGAAGAGTTAAGTTTTAATTTCAGATGACAAATTTTAAGAAAAGTCTCAAGAGGTCTGGATTTGTTATGATGCATCCATGACGTTTTCCCACTAGAATGCCATAGTTCAGTGTCCCTTGAAACTGGAGTTCATGGTGACTGGGTGGGCTCTGAAACAGGACACATCTGCTTCCCTGTATCTATGTTTACTGAACTCCTCCTATAACTGCCTATATGATATGACACATTATGTCATATTTATGACACAAAAATATCTTCGCATGAGCAGCCTTGCTCCACTGGGGAATTTGGGGAGTGACACTCAGAGATAAAACAGGAGGCCTGCCTGCGCCCTTCACACCTGCTCGATAAGCAGCCGCCCTGTGCTCTGCACAACGGACCCAGCCTGGGCTCGCCCACAGTGATCCCCACTTGGTCCCGCCACAGGGAAACCACACAGCCACTACCGACAAACCAGGACGGTTTGATAAGCAAATGACCTGCACAGCACTTTGGGCAGCCAAAGACTGGCTACGTGAAGGGTGGGATAAGATACAGCAGTGGTAAGACTTTTTAAGAAGCACAATAAATACACTGCAAGCACTTTTCTGCATACACAGACCTGAAAATTAAGTCCGAAGGATGCTGCTGGCTCAGAAAGCCAACCAGACGTAGTCTAGCAGCACACAGAGCCCAAAAATATGAATGAACACAACCTGGATCCTATTTGGTTGCTCAGCTCCGTTGACTCATCTTCCCTGTGCTCTCCTTAGACTAATGGCAAGGAGACAAACACAGACAAAGCAATATTAAATCTGTCATCATTCTGGCAAAGTTGCAGTACCTGGGATTTTGTCACTAGGTACTACGTGTACTTCTTGTGCTGCCTGTGCCCCAGGTAAGAATTAAAGGTATGACAAGCAAATAGCACTCTGGTTTTTCTCTTAAGTTGCCAATAATTTCTCCACAGCCCCTGGGTCAAAAAAATTGTACCTAAATAATTTTTTTATAAACATAATATTTTATAAACATTCTGTCTGATGGTGCTGAAGGTGAGCGGCTGGTCGGGGTGGCTTCCATGGGCTCTTTAAATTCGGTGTGTCCCCCTTGAGCTGTGAGCTGAGATACCCTGTGCAGAGCAGAGCAGTGGAGGCCAAGGGGCAGCCCCCAGGATGCTCTGTGCTGAGCCAGCGACCACCCCCAGGAGTGGCAATGGGAAGTGGTGGATGCAATCCCTCCAAATCCTCCGGGTGAAAGGAGAAAAGCCAACCACGCTCCCGAGACACAGCCAGCAGTGCTGCCAAGCACACAGAGTAAGAGTCACTGATGTTCACCCTGGTCTCAGAGGCCGCCCTCCTCTCTCTAGAGCTCCTGCCCTGGTGAGCCCAGCCTGGTGTCCCACACAGCGTTTTGCTTTTATAGGAACAGGCCCACACACAATTACTAAATGGAAAGTATGGAGCAGGGTAAACATAAATGTTTTAAGCACAGTTATACACCAGACAACTCTACAGTCACTCTTGGATGTGATTTTTGGGTGATTAGCAACATTTCTTACTCTGGTTTGAACACCTGTGTGCTTGCGAGCTTTCTCTGCGTCCTCCGGCTGCCCCATGAAGGCACCGGCTCTCCTTGCGAGCTTCTGGGACCCCACCAGCAGAAAGCGGCGCCTCCGCCACCCCCGGAAAGAGCTTTTCACCCTTCCTCACCCACCCCTGCAGCCTTCACAGCAGCCAGCAACTCGCCTGGAGGGGGGCACGAGCCTGGCTGTCCCCCGACAGACGGGGGCCGATGCTGCGCACCCGCAGCAGGTGACACTGCGACGCCGACCGCCTTTGGTGCTGATGACAAAGTAACTCCCCGATACCCGGTACCTCGGCGGCACGCGGCGGCTGTGCCGGGTGCGCACCGGGGATGGGGGTCCGCCCGTGAATCCCCGCCGCCGCCTGCGCTCCCCCCGCCGGGGCCCGGCGGCGCTGGGGACCTGGCGCTGCCCGCCGTCGAGGCGGCACCGAGACACCGCCCACGCCGCGGGGGGGCCGCGGGAGTGCGGGGACGCGCGGGCGGCGCCCGCAGCAGATCAGCGGAACCGCGGCACAGCGACAGCGCCGGGATGCAGGCTCGGGGGGCCGCCGGGGCGAGCCGCCTCCACAGACCGCACTGAGATCCCCTCCCGCCGTCCGCTGCCTCCTCCGGGGCTCGGCGGGGAGCCGGCGGCTCCCGGGAGCAGCGCAGCCCATGGCCGGCTCCGCGCAGACCCCGACGGCGGCGGGGAGCGGCGGCCCCGACGGCGGGTCGGTGGCGGGGGGCGGCGAGGCGTTCGGGGACCGGTCCCTCAGCCAGGGCCTGAGCGTGGTGGTAGGGCTGGCGCTCTGCGTGACCATGCTGGGGCTGGGCTGTGCCGTGGAGCTGGGGCAGCTGGGCCCGCAGCTGCGGCGGCCCGTGGGGCTGCTGCTGGCGCTGCTGGGGCAGTTCGTGGCCATGCCGCTGCTGGCCTTCCTCCTCGCCCTGATCTTCGCCCTGGACGAGGTGGCGGCCGTGGCTGTGCTCATCTGCGGCTGCTGCCCCGGGGGCAACCTCTCCAACCTCATGTCGGTGCTCGTCGACGGGGACATGAACCTCAGGTACGCGCCCCGCTCTCCCTCGCCCCAGCCGGCCCCGGGACCCGGGAAGGGGTTGCCGAGAACCTACCGCCGGTGCGGCCGGACGGGCACGGCGCGGCTGCAGCCCCCGAGCGCCGCTTTCCTGCTTCTCTCGGGGCGGGCGGGTCTTACACAGACCCCGACACACACCTCTTGCCCGCTTCCCTAAAAAGCCTGCCAGCCCTCCCTCCGGTGGGTGCAGGGCGGGGGCTTTTGCCGTGAGAAGCCTGCGGCCGGCTGCAGAGGCCCCTTCCCGCGAGGGCTGCGGCTTCCCGGGGCTCCCCCCGTGCGTGACCCGGTGTCTCTCTGGTTCCCCGTGGCAGCGTTATCATGACGGCCTCCTCCACGCTGCTGGCGCTGCTCCTGATGCCGTTGTGCCTGTGGGTGTACAGCCGCCACTGGATCCACACGGCGCTGGTGCGGCTGCTGCCCCTGGGCGCCGTCAGCCTGACCCTGGGCAGCACCCTGCTGCCCATCGGCCTGGGGGTGCTGCTCCGCTACCGGCACCCCCGCACTGCTGACCTCATGGTTAAGGTACGCATCGGGGCGGGGGGACGCCTGGGAACGGTACTGGGGGAGACAGGGCAGGGGCAGCCTTTCTGGTCTCTCTGAACCAGTGGTTAGGTTCACACAGGCATATTCCACTAATTGGGTGGAATATAAGGATTTACGGTCTTGATGTAAAATGGTGGGATGGAGACAGGAAGTGAGGGGAAGGGCAGGTTACCCCCCAGCACACGGGGAGGAGGGCAGTGCAGGCCATGGAGCAGTGACATTCCCCCACATCCTGCTCTCTTACACCCAGGGCTAGCAAAACCAACCCCCGGGCACGGGCGACACTTCCTTAAAACAAGCAAACAAATTAGCTTAATTATGAAAGAAAAAGCGAGTCACAAGCCCTGGCTCTCTAGTTTCCCAAAGCAAAAAGAGGGAAGGGTCTTCCTTTCCTGGGATCTGATCAAACACCACCAAAGTCCTGTGCCAGGAGAAAAAACAGAAAGGGCATCGCAACCACAGTTTGCAGTTTAGACTCTCTATCAAGCCTCTACCTGCTATGCTTATCCTAATAATCCCTGTGTTATCAACGTCTGTATTTGTTGCCAGATATCCCTGTGGTCCCTCTTGGCAACTCTGGTGATCCTGTTCATCCTGACTGGGACCATGCTGGGCCCCGATCTGATGGCACATATTCCTGCGTCCGTCTATACCATTGCGGTGCTGATGCCTCTAGCGGGGTATGCCCTGGGATACGGCTTAGCCACGGTCTTTAAAATGCCCCCACACTGCAGGAGAACAGTGTCCCTGGAAACAGGGTGCCAAAATGTCCAGCTCTGCACCGCCATCCTAAAACTCACCTTCCCCCCAGAGCTCATTGGGAGCATGTACATGTTTCCCTTGCTTTACGCGCTTTTTCAGTCAGCAGAAGCAGGACTCTTTGTACTGATGTACAAGATGTACGGGCGAGACAGCTACAAACAAGATACGCTCGGTGAAGAGGAAGACACGGATATTTCCTACAAGAAACTGAAGGAAGAGGAGGTGGCTGATACTTCCTACGGCACAGTGACTGCGGAGGAGCACAACTCCATCCAGATGGAGCCAACACAGACCGGGCTTTAGGCAAGACAAGGAGGTGACAGGCAGGGACATGTGAAGTGCATTGTGCCTGCCACCAGGCTGGAGTGCTCACTGCTCGGCCTCCACCATTTCCCAGCCGCTCCCATTGTACAAGGTGATGTGTGTTTAACACTGTGACAGTTGTATTTCCTCAAAAATACATATGAAAACAATTCAAAAAACAATGGAGAAAGTACCACAGCGACGCAAACCAGTAACCGTCTTCAGGCAAGGAGGCTCCTGCCTGCCCCAGTGCAGCAGGAGCGGGTACGAGGTGGGAGACACACGTTTCGTAGAGGCAAAGCCAACGCGACGCGGTGCCAGTGTAGACAAATGGGCAAACCATCCTGCGCGCGCACATCTCCATTCCTCCCACCCACTGTAAAAGCATTGTGGTCATTGTTCTCACCACAAATACATGGCTAAGCTGAACCAAACCCGTGTTCCCCGCTAATTAATCCCGCAGGGGCAATTAAGGGCTGTGCTATCTGGTTCACCGAGGGAGCTGTGCTGGCGGGTTGGGGGGACTGGGGGCCCGAAGCCCCGCCGGGGTCGGCGCCCGTCGAGGGCGGGGGAAGCCCGGCCCCGGTCCCGCCCCGCCCGGGGCTATTTAAGGCGGCCCCCCAGTGGCAGTTGCCCCGGGTCCGGCGTAATGGCGGAGGAGGCGATGGAGAGCTGCCTGTACGCTGCTTACCCCCCCTACTCGTACCGCTACCCGCCGCCCAAGGGCAAAGGGGGGGTAGCGGGCGGCTGGCGGCCGCGGGGCAGCGGCTACTTCTCGGGCTACGGGGAGGCGGCGGCGGCCGCCGAGTACTTCGACAACTACCAGCGGGCACAGCTGAAGGCCATCCTCTCCCAGGTCAACCCCAACCTGACGCCGCGGCTCCGCAAAGCCAACACCAAGGAGGTGGGCGTCCAGGTCAACCCGCGGCAGGACGCCTCGGTGCAGTGCTCCCTCGGGCCCCGCACGCTGCTGCGCCGCCGCCCCGTGCCCCCCGCCGGGCCGCGGCCCCGCCAGCCGGAGCGGGAGCCGGAGCAGGAGCAGGGCAGTCCCGCCACCACCAGCACCCGCGCCGTGCGCTTCCCCCGCACCATCGCCGTCTACTCGCCCATGGCGTCCCGCAGACTCACCGCCTTCCTGGAGGAGCCGGGCCCAGAGCCGGAGGAGTCGGTAGCAGCGGCCGTCGAGGAGGAGGCGGCCGCGCAGCGGGAGGCGGAGGCGGCCGCCGTGCGGGCCAGCTGGGAGAAGCCCCCCGAGGGTGCTGTCGAGCCCCTGGGGCAGCGCCCGGTCGCCACCTCGGAGCCGCTGGCAGCAGAGGCGGAGGGGAGCCGCGAGGAGGCGGCGGCAGAGGCGCGGGCAGAGCCGCCGGCCGCCCCCCAGAAGCGGGAGCTGGCGGAGGGGAAGACCCGGCTGCGCTTCCAGGTGAGGGTTGCCGGGGGGAGAGTGGGGCCGGGCCGGCCCGGGAGTCGCCCGGCCGTCGAGTAACCGCTGTCCCCGGCAGTTCCTGGAGCAGAAGTACGGGTACTACCACTGCAAGGACTGCAACATCCGCTGGGAGAGCGCGTACGTCTGGTGCGTCCAGGGCACCAACAAGGTAGGGAAGCGCGGACCCGCCCAGCCTGCCGCCACCCTCACCCGCCGCCCCTGCTGACCCCGGCCTCCCCCCCGCCGCAGGTCTATTTTCGGCAGTTCTGCCGGACCTGCCAGAAGTCCTACAACCCGTACCGCGTGGAGGACATCACCTGCCAGGTAAGGGACCCCCGGGCACCCGGCCCCGCCCCAGGCCGGCCCGCGTCCGCCGACCGCGGCCTTCTCCCGCAGAGCTGCAAGCAGACGAGGTGCACCTGCCCCGTGAAGATGCGCCACGTGGACCCCAAGAGGCCCCACCGCCAGGACCTCTGCGGGAGATGCAAAGGGAAACGCCTCTCCTGCGATAGCACCTTCAGTTTCAAATACATCATCTGAGTGGGATGGGGGTTTTTGGTTTTGTTTAGGGTTCTTCTGGAAAACTGCAAGTAGAGCAGAATTTTTTTTGTTACTGTCTGAAGGTACTCGGGGAGGTGTAGCTAGGAGAGCATGCAAATAAAAGAAGTATTGCAAAGCACACGCACATGATCAGGTGGGTTTGTGCCCAGCTCAGAGGGTGCACATTACAACTTCTGGAACTTGCACAGGGGAAGAGCCTACATTAATGTTTTGTAAATTAGTGATGCTCTTGGCAGCAACTGGCTCAGAACCTTGTAGAATCTCAGGTGGGAAAAGATGTGTTGCTGCTCCTACCCTTGAACTAATCATACACCGAAGTTCAACATCAAATTGATAGGTATAGTAGGTAGAGCATAATTTGTGAACAGAACACTTGATAGTATTCAGTTACTGTGCACACTTAAATGTAGAAAGTCTTTGGTACCTGTTCTTCCATAACTAGAAAATGTTTGAGAAGTGCTGTGTAAGAACTAGGTCACTGCTGGTACAGCTGCTCGGCATTCAGGTAAGCTGGTGCTCTTGCCTTGTAGACTAAAGCCAAAGAAAGGTTGTGGTTAATGCATCTTCAGGGACAGTTCTCACATACTGCTGGGGAAGGGAGTCACTGATGTTAGGGTCTCTTGGTAAGTGAGTTGCCCATCTTCACTTCCACAAGGTTATTAAGAGAAATGATAATTCAAAGGCTCAAAGCTTGGCTTCCTCTTCTACTTTCCCGTGATGCACAAAGAGCTGTGCACTTAGTGGCTTACACTTGAAGAGTTTGAGCTAATTGTGGTTTAGCTGCCTGCCACTGGGGGAGGATCAAAGTCCTGCACCCTTCTGGAACTGGGTTTACAACTAGGAATTGTTCTTCTAGTGTTTGGTAGTAATGGCAGGACCTGCATGGTTACTCCCAGATGATGTTCTTCAAGCCCTACTGGTGCTATTGGTAATGGCTGCTGTAGGGACATGACATTTCTGGAAAGCATCACAAGCTGACTTGGACTACAGCATCACCATCTGAGCAGGTTCACAAGCTAGTAAGACCTACACCCCCACTACTCTACCCTGTAGCCAGGGAGTTGGGTAAACTTAGAGGAAAATATACTTTTCTGAGAAAGCTAATAAAGCTGTTAATTTTGAGCATAATAACACAAAGGCTTTTTGCAGAACTCTTGATACAGCTTCTATGGGGAAAGACTGCTGTTGGTTATAACAATTATCTACACCTGTGTGCTCAGCTTACTTGAGACCACTCTATTAAAGGGAGAACCAGTCTGAGCTCATGTGGTGTTAACAGCTTCAGTGCCAGGCAGTTTTGCATCTCTAAATGTAAGGTAGTGTATGGTGGGGTAGAGAAACATTGTCCTTTGTACCAATTAACATCCATTTAGAGGGACAGAGAGTGTTAATTTTGTAGACTTAACTCATCTTGTTGCAGATTCCTTTAACATGCCCCTTAAACTTGCTGCATTAACTAAGGCTTAATGCTGCAGCACCAATTTATTGCTAAGTAATTTTATTTATTCTTGCTCTTTATTATAGCAGCATGAGGTGTTCTGGGAGCAAGTAGGCCTACCACCCCTGAACAGGGTACCATTTTATTTCGTGCTTCTACCTGAAGCATTTTGCCCTATATCACAGTAAAAGGAAATATCCCCTGCTTTACCAGCTTACTCAAAGGCTTTCACGAGAAGTTCCATCCTTGCCCTGTTCAACTTGAAAAGTGCAACTGCAGCTGGGCGGTTTTCAATTGTAGATGCATGTCCCTTGCACTCACCGGTCATTACAGCGAGGAGCAGTGGCAACTTTCCAGCTTGAGGAGGAGCACAGGTGAGATGCTCAGTGCAGCCATCTGCCCCTAGGCTGCTCAGCTCACAGCTGCAGCTCTGATCTGGGATGTCTTTATTTCTGAGTGTATTTCCCTCTAATGATGTTCTTCAGTAGGTTGTCCTATCTGCCTTCCCTGCTCTAGCACCTGCAGTCTGGTCCCAATGGACACAGTGTGGGAGACTGTGATGAGTCTGTGCCCCTTGGCACGGAGCTCTGTCAGTATGAAGTCATGGCAACTTACTTGCAGCAATATGAGTAGTCGAGTGGTTCCTACTTACACAGATGTCCTTGTGAACATTGCTTTGAGGATGACTTGCTGTGAATATGGTGACTTATGCAATTATTATCAGTAGTAACCCCCAGGGAAATTGAGTGCAACTTAAGAATTGTCATCCCCACTAACTAGTCAAAGCAGCAGTTGCTTCTGTTGGAGAAGATGTGGGACAGGCCTAGCCCATCTGCATCAAACAGCTAAAACAGGCATGCCTCAACAGCAACCGGTCCAAGCAAGCAGCTGATGGCAGTGAGTGGCAAAGAGCTGGCCCTGCCTTCATCAGCTACTGCAAGGTTTTGAGTCTTGGAGGGGAGAGTGGTGGGCAGCGCTATTAAACAAGCTTCACTTCATCGTGCAAGCACTCCTCAGTTCTGCAGTTCTCTATCCTTTTCCACTCTACTGCTCTGTCACGTCCTTGACAGCATACCCTGGGTGTCGTGGGCACTGGTTCCCAGACTCAGCAGAAAGGAGGAAAGCTGCTCATGACCTCCATGATTATGCAAGGCAGAAAGGAACAGCTTTAATGCTGCCAGTTCTTCAAAGATATCTTGAACTTGCCCTGTGCAGCTTTTGCATGAAGAGATTCTTTTGCATGTGTTAGCTCAATCTGCTGCATCTTACAGAAGATGTCTGATGTCTTGCTTGTTTCTAGGCAGCTTTACCACAGCTTCAGATCTGGCACAGCCCTGGCACCAGGTAATGCTGTGTGACAGCTTATGCAGTAGTTGAGAAGGAGTAATTTGGGAAAAGCTTCACAAAGTTAAAGCAATACCAAAGATAGTCAGCCCGCATGATTCTGGTCCCTAGGGCAGGTTCCATGGGTCACTGTAAATGGAGGAAGATTTATAACATAAGGAATTATGTATATAAATTCAGGTTTGAGTAGCATGAGAAATCCTTAACAGCTTCAGAAGATGCCTAGGAAAACGCTGTTGCATTAACAGGACATAAAAGGAAAAAACATTATTTCAGAGCACCCAGGCCCCTATTGTCAATGTTTAGTCTGTTTAGCTAAAGTATTTAAACTCTAGCTTGTAAAAACACACAAAATGACAGATACAGGGTCTTTTATTTTTACAAAAAAAGCTGGTAAAAGATGATGTAAATAAAAGTGTAATGTGCCACTAAACTACTTTTCCCCAGTAAATACTTATTAAATAATGAAGAACACCATCTACAGTACCACAAAACCATCAAAATAACTCCGTTTTATCAGGGACAAGGAAAAAAAATACAGTGATTATGGATGTGCCTTGACCAGTTACAGAGCTTGTTAGGATAACATAACTACTGTCAGCAACCCAACAGTGTGCACAGTGCCTTCAATTAATGCATTCAGCATAATTACATTTCTAGTGGGGTCCAATTCCCCCAAAAGGCAGAGCTAAGAATTTCAATTCTACATTCTAAACTCTGGAATTAGAGCCCATTAAAAAAAATCACAGTGGGTGAGATGTATATAAAAATACTGGGTGTTCCTTTCAAATCACAGGAATCAAAACATTACATTATTTTTTTTCTTTTTTTCTTTTTTTTTTTTTTTTAAAAAAACCCAAACAAACCAAAATGCTGTTGGTTTCAACAGAGTCCAGTTTGCTTTATGCTACAGACTTTGACACTGAACTATGAGTATATTGCCTGTTTGCATGTTTTGGTAGTCAGTCTTCTATATAGTCCCAAGTCCTTAGGCTTGAGTCATGAAGATGCATGGATGTGCATTCAAACTCTGAACCCTGCAGACCACTCAGGCTGCAAGTAATGTATGTGACTACCTTGAGGGAGAACCCTCCCTCCTTCCCCTCATAGCTTTATATACCTACTGTCTTAACAGTGCATTGCACAAATTTACAAGAAAAATACTGGTTTTGCACTATACAGTTTCTAGAATATTTACAGAATAAAATAAGTTAACTTCTAATGAGAATTGCTGATGGGCAGCATATATCTTTAATATACATTTTAAAGTCTCTGCAGGCAGCTACTTTTTGGTTAGTTGTTATCAATATTTGTAACGTAAGCACTGATCAGAGAACTGAGCAGCATTCCAATAAAGTTAACAGATATATTATTTCTTTTAGAAACACTGGGACATCCCAGTTTAAAATATTATTAAATGTCCTAACATTTACACACTATGAGGATTAGATCTAATAAAATAAAATTTCTTAAAAAATAATCTTGCAGCTCTTTTAAGCATGCTCTGAGACCTTATTTAACAATCATCCATACCTTCAAAAAACAACTGTCACATAGCCATACATTCTAACTCACACACCATCTCCTTGTTACAGACAACAAAAGCAAATGAAACATTGAAAAGTCAACAGTTTTTGCAGTTGTGAGTCGTTCTACTCATGTTTGACCGCACATTCTTCATGACATTGCAAAGTGTCTCATTAGTTGATGATTATATCTACTACAGCTGGAAAGCCAGGAAGCCTTGCAGGTCTTCAGCCAAAATAAAACAGCCTTGATTTTAGCCTCATCCCACCTGCAATATTGATTCAACCTTTAGAGGCTGTTACTGCAAACACCATTTATAGTTCTGTTACAACAGGAAATAATGCATATGTATGCATTAGATTTAAGCCCTTTTCCTCTTGTGTAGTTTTAATACATATATTTAATAAAAAAATACTACTGCCACACAGCTACTGTGTAGAAAGAGCAGTCAAGAAAGATGTTCACTTAAATTTTCATATTTTTACTTTTGATGAAACAGTTTCTTGCTGTGATGAAACTCTGTGGTTGTCAGGATTGCTGGAGGTGTGTTTTTTGTGTTTTTTTTTTTTTTTTTTTTTTATGAAAGGTGCTCAATAATAGTCTGAAGCGTCTTCATCGTCAGTTCTTTTCTAAATGACAGCTGTTCAGAATCCAGTGCTCACAAGATTTATTCGTGGTTTGATTTTCCCTAGAAGCTGGTAAGATTGCACCATGCGTAGAGACTCTCGAATTTCTAGATTAAGTTCCATCAGCTTTGAGTTGGCCTCAGACATATCTTGGTTGGAGCCTACTACTGCGAAGCTGCCAGTTTGACCAAGCGTCTGATGACGGAAATATATGTGCAGCAGTGTTTGAACTGGGTCATCTTCAGAACTGCCAAAGATGTCATGGGGCCAAATAGATCTGTAAACACACAATTTGGATTTAAACATTAAAAAAAAAAAAGTTTAAATATTCTTGTTCTTTAAACAGACATTTGAACAGAAGACATAGGAAAATGCAAGAGAAATGTTTCTTCTGTAGCGTCCTGATAGTTAATAGTATAATTTTCTCAGATAAATTCTAAAGTACTACTAAAATTGCCTTTTTTAAAATTGCAAAATGTGTATGACCAAGTGGTAATGAAGCAGCAGTGTTTGACCTTTTCAATAAGGACATCTATCAAGAGCTGAAAAAAAACTGGAGTAGTGTCTATCCCTATCTTTAAATTAAAAAGGCCCTTTAGCAAACTCAGGTCTGAAAGCATAATCCTTAAGCACTTACCTGAAAGCCTTGACCTGTGCTACAGCTGACACAAACTCCTTGTTCCTCAGGGTTTCAATGAGAGAGTGAATAGCCGTTTCTGTGCTCGCTTGGGAAGCCTCTGCAATTTCTGTTTCTTCAATACCACTGTCAGATGCAGCCTCAGCCTCTTTCAGACAGCTCTCCAAAAGAGCAAGTTCTTCAGACATGTTTATGACCTAAAACAAATGTAAGAGTGACTTTTCTAGTTTAAATGTATTTCCAGCCAAATTAACTTTCAGCAGATCAGACTTACATTTTTCTTCCTCTTTGGAATCAGAAATCAGAGGCAGAAAAAGTACATCCAAATATTTGCTGCAGTTGCTTAAATATACGGTTCATTTAATGGCCCAAGTATGCCTATCAGGTATTTGGGCTTTCCTCTGATGAAATTCCCATCTTAATTGATTCTTTTAGAATTTATTTCAAATAATAAATTTATTTTTCTCCACGTCACTTAAATTAAACTGACAAGAAGAATTAAACACTTTGGAAAAGTACAGCAGCAACTGTGTTATTACAAAGACAACTTAAACATGAAGAAAAAGTCTGGAAAACTAGTAACCCAACAGAATAAGTGTAGTGCAACCAGCATATATAATATTATCTTTGGCTTTAGCTCCAAAGGATGAGTAAAATGCAAGGCCATCGTTCAGAATATCATGCTACATCTCACTGACTTAGGCAGGAAGTGGGACTTGGGTGATACCGACCTTCCACAACATTCTCCAGATGGAAACAAACTCACTTATTTGCAGCCTTTACAAAAATCTGGAAATCTAAGCGAGGAACAGGCATCATGTTTTCCTAAGCTGCTCAAAACTAAAGACTTTCACCCTGCTTTTTTGTTTTCCTCCCTACTATATCAAGCAAGACCAAGCCTATATTTTTTCCTCCTACCTCCATTTATTGCATTACAGACCCAGGAGAGAACTTTCAGAAGATATTATTAATAGCATAATGCATTCAAGATTAACTCAGTGTGTACCACGTGCACAGCTGAAGGACATTTTACTTCTAAAGTCAGTACAACTGAAAATCAGGCATAAGATGTCTAGAGCACATCACTAACTGCACTTAAAATGGGGATTAAAGTTGTGGAGTAATTGAATGGTGGCTAAAGTGACAGAGTTACATAAATCAGCTGGTAGCAAGTGACGTGTTCACAACAGGAAACACTGGAGTGATGGAAAGGGGTTTCCATCACAGAACTCTGTTGATTTGAGCTGATGTGCCTTGATTGTAGTTTGATTAGAATACACCAGGAGCACTAATGAAGTATTTAAAATCCTCAATATTGGACTCCCTGCCATCCTGTCTATTTAAGTGCTTTCAAGCTGTACGAAAAATCAACACAGATAATTGAACATCTCAAAAAATTCTTGCAAGCTCTACTTAAATCTTTTATTAATTGTCTATAAAACAGCTGGTACCCTCCTTCAGTTTTTAAAAATATGTCCCACTGATAAAAATGTTATCAAAATTATTTTAAATGGTTTGGCTTTAAAATGTCAACAATTAGTTGCTAAATGGCATGGTTTTCATTACCTCTGCTTCTTTTTTGATTGTTTTTACTTGGCTGATGAGTTTGCAATAGGCTTGGAACAGAAGCAGCAATTGGAAATGCAACTTGTATAGCCTCCGACACAACTCCAGCTCCTACAAATGTAAACAACATTATTATACTCAGGCAGTGCAAAACATCTGCTATCCAATACAAGAGACAATAAGCAACAACTTCTTCAGTATAGAATGTGCAAAATTAAAAGCAGTTATTTGGTTACTGAAGAAACTGCCAAAAAGATTTAGAAGCTAATGTAGCAGGAAGCTAATGAAAAGCAGAGGAAAGCTTCATTCAGTTTTAAATTTAAAGGCAGCCTCTCTCACATAGGTTTCATGTTTACTTTTTAATAAGAAGTTACATTTTCAAGAAGGACGATGGGGTGGGATGTAAAGACCTTTTGAAATGTCATGTTCCAAGACAGAGTTCATAGATCACTTACTTCTATTGTTGATATTTTGCTGTTTTAAATTCAAGATCTAATATCCAAAAGTATGGAATCTTTCATAACCGTTAGTATAAATATGCAAGCACAGTATATAACCTGGCCCTTAGCTTAGAACTCCCTGATGGAGTAAGAGGAGAATAATTCCATTATTGGAGGCAAGAACAATGTTTCCTTTATAAAAGGCAGCTCTGATTCTGCTTTAGAAAATACCACATCATATATTCTTAAGGAAATGAAACAGCAGCATTAACTTATGCACTGTCTTGCTTCTATTTTTATGCGTCTAAAACACTCGTCAAAGTGCAGACAGTGTTAATACTGCTTTACAAACAGACAGACATAAAAGCTAATGCTAATGGAGTGATTGTGACATTCTACTAACTACAGGATCCTATTATCTAAAAAGAACCAACAGTTCAGTGGGTTAGATGATGCAAAATTGAAGCACACAGCATTTTTGTAATAGTCTATGACAAGACATCACTATGTCACAAATGGACGACACAGATGGGAGACCAGCTTGGTGACTGGCATGGTTAAGTATTTGATAAATCAAGAACCATCACTTACTGCTAGAATTTCCATTTGCTAAGCAAGAAGATGAGCAGGTCACAAAAATACAAAGAAAGAAAAAAAGATAAAGAATTAGCGTAGGAAATAATTTGATTAAAGATGTCCCAGAAAAAATAGGGGAAGAAATACAAGTAACATGCTCCAAATATACCTTGAATGGAAAAAACTAACAGACTCAATTTGAAGTTAAACTACTTGCTGCTATAACTAAGGATAGATTTGTTGTCCCAAACATGAGTAAGGTACTTCACTTACAACCCTGTCTGGTCTTTGTACATCGTATAGTCTTACAGGTATGCAAATCTGAGGATGTCAAAACCAAGAACATTTAGGTCTAAGCATCTGTACAATGCTTCTTTCTCGTTCTGTGCCACTACAGTTTAAGCAAACATAGCGTCTTTTAAAATGTGAGATGTGATGTTAATTGGGACTCTGAATCAGTTTAGAAAATTCTTGGTTTTGCTAAACTCAAATTCTCAGTACTTCACTGTGAGATTTCTGTAACTGCACTTGATTTTTACAAGCTACTTCAGAAAAACATTTGGGAAAGAGGGACAGGGAGAGAAATCATCAGAAGATATATTTGTCAGACTAGGTCCAGGAACTTCACTTCTGTGCTTTGTACAGCGCTAAGCGTATTGATGGCATTTAAGCAAGTACAATGGTCATTGTAAACATATGAATATGCAACTGATGTCCAATTCCAACAGGCAAAAGCAGTTGAGCTTTACTAAGCACATAGTTATATATGTGTATGGTAAGACTATAGACATTGCATGGTTTTGTTCTGTATTTCTGTGCTAATATATACACAGCACCATTATTACATAAGCAGAAACTTCTGATGCACGGAACACTGCAAAGAGATAAAATCTTGAACTGCTGAAGCTTCTATGACTTGCTTTAATGAAACATAGAGAATCAGACTTTGAGGAATGGCAGGGTCGATTATTTAATATTTTTAGTCACTAAGTTCCCGTGTTCTTTAAGCCAAGCCTTATTATTACTGTAAGCCATAAATAATCCCTCTCTCCAAAAATCACACCTTGACAGCTATTCTAAAAATTCAAGAGAGGTTTTCCTTTAAAAATGGCTTTGCACTCCTTCAGTGTCTTTCATACTTGCTCACTTGAGAAGTAATCTGATTTTTCTACCTGCCAGTCCTGTAAAAACAATATAGCCAGAGTCCAGATGCATTTGTTCAGACTTGTGTGTAAGCACTAATAGCAAAACCCCAGTAATTAGATTTACTTGCAAGTCTGCTGGCAATGCATGAGCTAGAACAGAATTCATCTCACTATTCTTTAGCTATATTGACCACAGTGCTAAAAATTTGTAAGAAAACCTTATTTGTGTTAATGAATGAAAAATCTCTTCAATGAAGCAGCTCTGGTTTCCCGAGCACGACAACGCTTAAAAATTTTTAGCATGAACTGGTTGACTGGATAGACTGATCAGCCCCACACTCCATTTACAAGGACTTTTGAAACCTATACTTGGTAATTTCTCAACCTCCTTCAAGTCACTATAAGCTTCAGTGAACAGATTTAGAACTTCTGTAAATTGTGTACATTTATGAAGCAAGATAACAGGACTCTACTTTCTCAATGGATACTGTACTA
>VZTO01024526.1:0-23957 GCA_013400615.1 Syrrhaptes paradoxus | reverse complement strand
TCAGAGAAAAAAAAATAAATTAAAAAAAAAAAAGTTGCACGTGTTTTAACAATTTCAAAGCTTCAGAAGTTTTACTTCCCTGCTTTTCCAGGAGAACACATTTATCAGCACATGAGGCAGAAGGAAGGTTACTACCTTCTGAATCACCAGCTCCTGTGATACCTGGGTAGTTCTTCAGTGTCTTCCATGAAAGGACTGGGTGCAATAGCAGTTAACTGTTGATGATGACTGATAAATTCACAATTTAGATAACGTGGCAGTATAAAGTTCTAAACTAGCACTTAGTTTCCTCCATTTATAATTCTGCACTCTTCCTGAGAATGTCCTTCTTCACCATTATCAGATATTTTAGAGTAATGCATTGAGCAGAATAGAACCGCCTGAGAAAAAACAGCACTGGGGCTGTACTGGTAGTCCCAATCAAGTATATGGGAAGTGGGTACTTTGACCCTGCTTTAACGGAACATGAAAGTACAGAATTTTGACTTGTAATTATAACTGAATGTCACTACCAACAATTTAACTACCGTACCTTTCTTTTGGTTTTTGACTTTTTATCTTTTTCATTGTTACTCTTTTTTAGAATACTCATTTATATCCAGATTCAGACTCTACTGGAAACAGAGGAAACGTTACTGTTGATTTTAATGAGCTTTATACCAGGACTTAAATTTCGCCCTTGAGGGATGTGCAACATTTAGCAATACTAGCATTAAAAGTATATCTTCACTTCTGATTTACATCAATATTAAGACAGGAGCAAGTATATTTAATGATGACAGGTCTAAAAATGCTCAGTGTCTTTTGTCCTGCTTCTCCCAGCAGCAGAATTATATCCCAATTAACACAGCAATTTACACTGAAATATAGATACATTTTTTCTTTGCTTCCTTTTGTTCCTGTCCGCTTCAGAATCAAGCCTTAATTAACGCAATGGGCCAAAAGCATTCACGGGGGTCTCTTGAAATCATTAGTTATGTTAGCAGTTCATGAGTTTTGTACTCAGTTTGGTTAGAAGAACAAAATGTACAGCACAGAAAGGATAATTTGTTTCATAACTTTATTAGATCATTTTCTCCTAAGCTTTCTTTGTAGATATGGCCTTGTTCTGCCATATCTTTCCTCTGGCCATGGAAGCTGTTGCTGAAACTACAATCAGGAGAGAAATCTTAATGAGGATTGTTAGAGTCTACACCAAGGAATACACATACTCCTGGCCTTTTAAAGCTAGCCAAAAAGCAGGGTAATTTTTTTCCCATTAATCTTTCTTGCAAAAATAATGCATTCTGGGTTTTTTAACTGATAAAAATTTGTTTTACTTCTTTCTTAACAAGTCCATAAATGGCAAACCCCTCAAACAGCCGTTTCATTGAAGTGTTTATCCAATGGCATATTTTATTTGGAAGGTATATTTTAGTGAAACTTTGTATCCTCCAAATAACCAGTGTGAAAACAAAAAAGCGTTGACAAACTTGCTGATTTTAGATGACTGTATATATTGAAGCCATCTCCAAATAAGTTGCTACATCTGCCACAGGACGTGGCTCACAGTGTGATCTGGAAAAGTTTTGACATTTTTTTCATGTCGTGTGGGTGCTTTGATAATGGCATCGGAGCTGTGCAGAGATGTGTTGATGCCCTGCTCTGCCTCCTCTCGCTCCCTCTCGCCATACTCTTTGCAGCTTACTTGGTTCATTTTAACCTGTCTTTCAGGGTGGTTTATCAGCTAGTAGGCCATTTCTGCTGTCACTTTCAGGAGTCAAATCTCTTTTTGTTCCTTAACTGTCCTGGGGTTCTGAATAGATTATTTGTGTAATAGACTTACTTTATGAATCCTTTTGATTTACTACGGCTATATTATGCGGTTCTGCTGAACTTCAAATTTAAGATTTCATAATATCCTATTCCCATGAGATGTCTGTGTTGTTATATTCAATTTTTATCAATAAAAATACACACTTGAAATGAAAATACTGTCCTCTCCAAAACTTACAAATTCAGAATTGCTCCAAGGTCCCAAGCCTTTTAACTACCTCTGCGCTCCACAGAATCTTCTATTACAACCTTGAGCATTGTAAAATTTATTCTAATTTAAGCTCTAGACAGTATTTCAGCATTCAGACGATGCTGGGTGAAGAGGAGCCCTGTGAATCACTACAAAAGATAGGGACGGAGTGGAAGCTGTGGCCCTAGTGTTGCATTTCCTTGCGTGAAGGCGATACTCAGGTTGCCCTGGTGCTGTGTTTCACATGCTAAGGTGATGCTCCACTGGCTATGCTAGTTGTGCAGCCGGTTTGTGTGTGCCATGTGGAATTTGCAGATTCAGTTCAAGTGAAAGAAGACACAGAGCCATGATCTTAATGATGTAACATAAAATAAAACTTATAGTTTTTTTTTTAATGGTATTACCGCTTGAGTTGTTAGTTTTGCTCCCTGTTTTTCCTAGCTCTTGATGATTTCCTATGTTCTTCCTTTTCCTTCTGTTCTTCCTTTTCCTTAAAAAATGAACAAATGGTGGCATTTTCAGGCTCCAATGAGGACACAATGAATTTTAGTAATGGATTTCAGGCTGTCTTTCTCTAACATATCATTCCATTACTTTAGAAGACAGCAACTTTCACCCTCCCCCCTTCTTCTTCTCTTTATCTTTTATCTTGTCTCCCTTTTTGCTTTAACACAGCAGTTTAAAGATTGCAAATTAGTTCTGGGGTGGGGTTATGTGATATAATCAGCTTCAAGACAATCTTTACATTTCCTTTCATCCTCTACAATACTGAAATTTATGTTCAGAGATCAGCACTTACACTTACTTTATTTCTTTATGTTTCTTCCATGATATTAAAAGAGAGGACTGTAGCTTTTTTTCCTGAAAACACTCTCAGATTAGCACCATGTTATTTAACAATTTTTGTACATAACAGTGGATTCAGAGAAAGAATAGTGCCTTGAAGTTAACAGTCATTTTATAGCCAGTTCTTGTGAATAGCTTTTAATCATTTAAGTGAATTTTTTTGTCTGTCTTTGGGCATTCAGTAATGGAGGAAATGCCCTTAGGAGGAAGTCCTTCCTTTTATAGAAGAAGTCCTGAGGTGCTTGAGGCTTTCCCAGGTTGGCGCATGTCCTGCTCTCCCTGTATCTTCCCTGTTCCAGGCATAACATCATTTTTTAGTTCCCAGGAACATTCTGTGCATGGTTTAGGCTGTTTGTGAGGGCTGCATGTGTGGGGATTGCAGTATACAGGCACATGGACTCCAGAAAGTGAACAGAGCTGTCCACATTATTCAAGGTGCAGAGAACACTAAGTGTCATCAATTCACTGGGCCAGTAATTCTCGTCATTTTCCATACTCCGGATTTCTGCTCATCTAGCCAGAGTGTGATTAGATGGCTTTCTCAGACTGCAGTGTAGGTAGGACAGTCAGTCATGACTCCTTGCCACATATATACATCCATTACACCCATGTAGAAAAGCTGTGCCTGTCCAAATTAGACTCTGGAGATGTATTTTTAAAATGCTCATTAATTAGCTACCTATTCACAACAGTCATGAACCATTCTGTCATATAGATGCCTGTCAGCTCATTACAGCTCATTTCAGGTTTGTTAGTATATTTCCAAGCTGGCTTGGCCCATAATTAGGAATCCTAAACACCACTGATAAATCTCAACCCATTTTTTCTTTCAGAGTATATCAGTGGTGAAAATCTTACCAGCTAAACCTATATGTAAACGGTCATTTCCCTAAAGGACAGTTAAGAATGTATCATATACTCAGTGTCCTGTGGTTTGGTACCACTGTCACATAAAATAGATTCCATGTAGTTACGTGGAATTTGTAAGATGGAGAGATCAAGCTTAATTCCACTGTCCTATATATGCCATCACATAATATATAAACAAATTACAAAATTCATCAAAGAATATTGTTGCCTACATGTCCAAAGTAAAATTGAACTAATTGGCTATTTGCTTACCCATACACTTCATAAACACATACATGGAGGCAAACAAACAAATAAGAATTTTTGAGACATGAGTTTCCTAATAATTTGTCCACATTTCTAATAGGTTTTGAGTGACGGCAGTAATAATATTTGGGAAAATGCACTGTACCTATATACATGTAAACATACAGTTAGGATTGCTCTGGGAATCCTATTTTTGAATTTCCACACTTTTTGGCAATGAAATGTTTGACCTTCATGATGTGTTAACATACAGATTCTTTTTTTTTTAATTTAATATACCGATGAAATTGGGGCAGAGAACACAGATGACTGCCTCTGAGCCCTCAGGCTCCTGATTATCTCAGGATAACTGTGCCTTCCTGGAGTTGCTCAACTGCTGCATTAACAGTCTTTACTGTGAAGAAAGCAGCATTAGATAAACATCATTCAGAAGGGTATCTCTAATTGTTTGAGACTACAGAAGTGATTTGCCTCAAGCATCAGCAGTAGATAGGTGTGGTTTTCAGATCATCAGGAAACATCTTTGGTATCAACTCAGTGCTGTGTCATCCTCTTGTTTTAATTGACACTGTGTATATCACTCATTCTAAGGTATTTACAAATCTTGATTAAGTCACAATAGTTAAATGTCATAGCGGTTTTATAGGCTAGGGGGTTACCTACCTTTTTTTGTGTTTGAATACCTCATCTCCAGACAGTAAAGGATATTTATTTACGCCTGGGTGTTGGCTAGTGCCAGCAACAGCTGCCAGCAGCTGAGGATGGCACTGGGAAGATGCAGCTCTCAACAGAGGCATCCTGGTAGGTATCTTCACTCCCTCATTACGGAGCTTTTTGAAACAAGCTGCCATCATCATGCTTGCAGTTATGACAGAGCAGATCTAGAGAGTGGGGAGCTTCTAAGCCTCACAGGGCCACCACACCATTTCAAAATTGGCTGTAATTATATTCCACCGGAGCAGGAGACCTTGCAGTTGTCCTCTCTGTGTGTTGTTGACAAGGGGTGTTTTGAAGATGACCCTCTTTGCCTCTCAGCTTCACATCTTCAGTGCGTGTTTGCTCCTTTTTACACATCCACAGTTTTGTCCTCCTGCATATGTCACCCAATCTTCATATAAATGTCCTGCAGTTTTCCCCCTGCTTTAGTGCAGAGGCTTTGCACCCAGTGTCACTACACCTGGAGTTCATGGCTTACATAACTGCCAGCACAGAAGATGTATATATATACATATATACACCCTACAGGAAGCTGGGCAAAGTAGAAGCATGGGGGTGCTTGGAAACTTCAACTGGAAAGTCTGTCCCATATAAGTGAGGCCACTATTCCAGCAAATTACATCTATTTCTGCTGCATAAAACTAGGGAAAGGCTGGTTTCCTGGGACTTTACCATACTTCCAGATTAATTGCATCCAAATGAAATAGAAGGTGCTGATATTATACTGGCGATATCAGATGTTCCTGTTTCATTTACTGAAAGACAAGTTCTGTTATATTTCCCCATGAATATCAAGTGGCCTGATGGCAGTTCCTGGATGTTGGAATCTATTTGAATACAGTAAAAATCAAAGTCATTCTCTGAGGGAAAGAAAATAAAATATAGTTTGATAGTTAGTTACCTTTTTTTTTTCTTTTTTTGGGTAGTTTTATGTAAATCTGTCCTCAAAAATACTTTATCACTAACAATTTGGATATTGATAGAATATCTATAGCACTGACTTGCCATCAGAATCTATGTCTAGGCTATGTTTTACACACTGCTTTTATTTAGATTTTCTCTCTTGTTTTGTTTCCAAGGAATTTAGTTTGAAATAACATTAGCTCCTTTTTTTAAAAAAATTCACTAATTTTTATTCATATGTGACTCAAAATATCATGCCCTCTGTCAGAGTATCCATCACTCCCTTGTGCATATATGTATCAAAGCACATAAATATAATATTTGCTTTTTATTTATACAACACACATTATTTTAACAACATAATACATATACATACCTATACCATATATAATTATTATATAGGGCTATGTAATAATAATAATTACAATTGTATATAAATGTATGTGATGAGAAAGAATCATAAGAGGATTGTAACAAAATGCTAGATATTACTAGTGGTATTTGCAGGGAGAAATTAACCAAGATAACTGTAGTGGATTATGTGTGCCTGAAAAAGTAGCTGTCCTGGAATTGTCATTATAATTAAAATCCATACTTAACGTTAATCCAGAAAAATCTTATGAGGTACAGAGACTCCATCGTTATTGCTAATAGATTCCTCACAAGTTGAGATGCATGTTGTGAGCATTTATCTGTAGGCAGAAGTTACTGCACTCAAAGACAACGCATTGCCACAGAAAGGCGTTAAGGATTCTCCTCCAACACTGTGGTTTGTGACCGTTGATGGCTTCTGAAGCCTCTCTTTCCAGAGTGAACACTCACAAATCTGCTGTAGGAAGAGATAAATAGCTAGACTTCAATCCCACCCTGCTTCCACTCCTTTGAACAGCTCATTCAGAAGCACTCAGCTTTACAGGCATTTTATCCTGAGGCTTTTATCACTGAAAGGAAGTGGGGACATGACTTCCCTGCTGGTTCCCCAGGTTGTGCATAGATCCGCTGCTACAATAGGCTGTAGTCGTGTTTCTGCAGCAAACATGAAACATGTCATAGCTACAACAAACAGAGAAAGAGGAATAATAATCATAACCTCGGCTGTTCTCAAGCTGAGATAGATCCATGAAGTGTCACTGGTATTTTGGTTGCAAAATGATGATATGTGAACTTGTTTAAATGATACAAAGTAGTCCATTATAATTATACTGATTAAAATGAGACCGGTGGCAGACCAATCACTTTTGCATCATAGATATTGGCTGTGAGGTTTTAAGGTCTGAACGTAATTTGTTCAGTCTAAAAAATGTTTCTATCAGTGCAAAGTTTAGCAGTTTAACAATATCTTCATTCTATGCAACACATATTCCTCCATTTAAACAAGTCAAGGATCTGATCTCATATTTACAACCAAGCTAAAAGTTTCAGAGCTCTGAGTGCACCAGGAATGCATAATCAGTGTTTAAGAGACTCAAATCTTTAGCTCACAGCTGCCTTGAATATCCCTTAACAAAATCTATTCCTAAGGCTTCCTCCCAGCTCAAAGGAAAATATATTAATTAAGGGTGCTATGCCAGCTCATACCAGCCAGAGAACCAACCTGATAGTTAGAGTCCACAATAGAAAGAAGAGTCTTGATGGAGATCTCCAGAATATGCATGCTAATTATCCCAGAGGTAATTACTGGGTGCAATGGTAGGAGATGATAAATACTCTTGACTCACACTGGAACCTGTAGGCCAAGTGTAAAATGGTGCTGGCTCTTTCTTACTGGCTGATAAAAGTATTAACATGAGAATCAACGATACTCAGCAACGCTAAGGAAAAAAAACTATATGAAAACTGCATATATATATATATATATTAACGAGCATCTCTTTTGGGCAGAGCAGGAATTTTCAGATTAATACTAATAGCCAAAGGGGGTGCAAGAAACTGACTGTTGTATTTCAAGTAATGAAAACTTTATCCCTGTTTCCTGTCCTGTCACAATAATCTAATATTTCTTCTGAGTTTCTCCAGTCCACATGTTCTGTATTGTGCCCATGAGGTTTTCCTTATGATCAGTCAAAAATGTCTATCTGCTGAAAGGATTCCCCTGGAACTGTTCTGCTGGGTGTGTTGGAGGGTACCTGGTCCTTTTGGTGTTCATTTGTGGACGTGTTGTCTGTGCGTGTGTTGGAAGTTGTTCAGCTGTTGTTCAGCTGAAATCTGACTACATATGTGGAGATACCTTAAAGCTCAGAGTAAGGCTTGACACTAATGCATGCACTAAATAGTCACAATTTTATCAGCATGAAGACAAGTCATAGGAAAAGACAAAGAAATCAGTTTCTTTCTCTTGTTTCTTGGACTACATATTTGCCCTTTGAATTCCTTGGTTTCATCTCTTATTTGTAGTACTTAATCATATTACTGTTGTGTGAGTCCTGCAAGATTCCCAGTCTACCTCTTTGTACACATTTCCTTTTTTTCCAGTTCCTGAATGTTTTTTTGCATATTAGATTTTCACTATTTCTTTTCTGTTCTTTTCTGGTTCTCATACTCATGTTTCCTTTCACACCACACATCCATCCTGTAAAGCAAACAGCTTAGTGTTATCTACTTCGTTGCATTATACTGCATTTATTTCACACAGATTTTTCAAAGTAGTTCGTAGAAAAAATTCAGTGACCCTTCGTGTTTAAACTGGTTATCATATGTGGCTTCTCATGTGGTTGCCTCAACTGAAAGACCTGGGAAAGCATTCGCAAACAAATAGCGGTGGCTTCTCATACCTGGGAGAGTTGAGACAGATGGGTACCAGCCTGGTTTTCTGTTAAGTTGTCAGCAGAAACATTGTGTAACATGCAGAGTTGTGGGGAAGGGCAAGGCCAAAATTTGGAGGCAATCTATTGATCCCCGTCTGGCACTGCAGCCTCTTTTGGACAGCATTAAGCATTAATGAGTCTCAGAAGCCAAGTGAGGAAGCACTAGATCAGGCCCAAGACACATCTGATGCTTGAAGTGGTCCCAAGATTTAGTCCCACACGTCCACCCCTCACTTGCAGACAGGTTGTGCTCACTGCAAGATCACGCTGGTGAGACCCTTGTCCCTGCTGCCCTGCTAGAGACCATACCAGGAGCTCTCCTGGGAGGACTGGGGCCACAAGTGGGGTGTGTGTCCAGAGACATTGCTGTGGTGGCCACGAGGCCATAGAGGTCCATCTGATTGCCTTCCTCAGTGCCCAGGAAAGTGCAAGACATGGTGGGGGGTTTCCCAGGCTGGGCACTCAAAGACAGGCATGAGGGCACGAGCCAGCCGGGGCAACCAGACCGGATCAGAGCCAGCAGCTACACAGTGTGCTGTGCATGTCCTTCTGCCTGCCCTTATGGTGGCTGCTGCTCTGCTGCTGAGATATAGTCGGTAGTTTTAAAGCTGCTTGAAAGCTGGCTGTTAGTGATCATGAGGGGTGGGAGGGACAGAGCTCTAACTTCCCATCAGGTTTTCCACTAAGTAGAGTCTGCTCATATCTACAAG
Organism: Syrrhaptes paradoxus; assembly: GCA_013400615.1. Classification (NCBI taxonomy): domain Eukaryota; kingdom Metazoa; phylum Chordata; class Aves; order Pterocliformes; family Pteroclidae; genus Syrrhaptes; species Syrrhaptes paradoxus. The sequence goes on along the minus strand of VZTO01024526.1, from coordinate 14,856 downwards.
TTAACAGTCCTTCATAATGAATGTCCATGTAAATCAGAACCTTAATTTATTAAGTGAGCTGCAGAAAACTTATCTCCTTTTCTAGCATGCACATTTAAAGAGCTCTGCCAATAAATTAAAAATCACCTACAAAATGCTTTTCATTCCCCAGGGATCATACAGCACCATCCAAATCTGTCTTCAGTGTCATTCTCCCAGTCTGTTTTGCACTGCTGTCGAACAGAGCTCATACACAGTAGTAGTTCTTACAGAGTGCTACCTCTGAACTATAGATCCTCCTTGGCCTGGTGCCTATGCCTCTGTTCGTCTTAAACTTAGCTCTCCAGGGATCTAAGAAGATTTGTCATTTAGAAGTAGATGGAGTACAAGGTGTAATCAGTACAACTGAAGGAAAGGTAAAAAAATAAATGTAGCTGCATTATAAAAGAAATGAAGCTCTTAATTATTCAGCATTCATCACCTGCTTGGGACAACATATTCATTGTGATTCATTAAAAGCTTAATTTTATTTTGAATTTTTTTCCAACTTTGTACAGTTAGATCAACCTTCCCTGTACGTCCTTCAAGACTACAGTCTGTAAGCAGCTCTGCGCTGCAGACACAGTTTTAGGCAAGGCCACAATCCTTTTATAAGCTAGATATTATTGAAAGGTAAGGTTACTTTGGACACTATTCTTCCCTAGCTTTGCTACTGGGGGAAATAACGCAGATTGTCTTAACTTTTCAGTATCATCTCCTCCAGTGCAGAGAAAAGTTAGACCTGAGTCCTTGTTTTCTTCCCAGTGAGGGAGCAAATTCACTACTTCATGCAGTAAAAAGAAATACGTTTGTCTCTGCTCTGTGTACAAGACCTTCTTTTAATTTTTTACTAGGATATCATGGGAAGGTCTGATGAAATCTGGCCCTGGAGCAATTAATCTGGCTCATTTTTTTTGTACAGCTTCTTTCATGTAAACAGTGCAAGTATTTGAGAAGCCTGCTAAAGATGTTGGGTCCATTAGATTCACATAAGGCCAAATTCTGTCCTTCAGGACGCACCTTTCATTAAGAGTTAGATCATGCGTCCGGGGAATGGAAATTATCCTTTAATGCAGTCATATCAAAGAGATTCCACTTGACAGTTTTCTCATTTCTTTCCACAATTAGAAATGCTAGCAAAAGCCCTAGAACAATAGTTAGTTTTTCCTTTGATTTATTCCCATGTCCCAGGATTGTTGCTTAATTTTTTTCAAATTCTCTATGACCACAGGAGAGCCCTGTTTCTGTTGGCAAGTTGCCCATGGCTAACTTTCCTTTCCTGCCTTTGCTCTTCTGCAGAAACCAGCTCTTCAGTTTCAAGATATTTCCTGGCCTCTGCAGAATGAGAAGGGAGATGTTGTTTCAGGAAAGGACCCACTTGTTGGGGCTCATGGCCCAAAGTCTGTCTTTCTGAGTCAGCTGGACCTTCCTTGTGAAGGTGGGGATGGAGAGTGGAAAGGATTTGTTGTGTTACAGAAGAGATATGGGAGTTTGGGGAGGCAGGTGGTATCAGCAGGACAAAAAGAGATGTGGCAAATTTGCAGATAAAAAGTCAGTAAGTGTGCTAACTGCAATAGGCAGCAAAGCACCATCTAACATCCCTAAAACATCAGTTCTGCTTGTTGGGAAACGGAGAAGAGTGGACCACAGAAAACGTCTAGACTCATGAACAACATGTTCCACTGCCAGTGCTGAAGACAGAATACTGGATGAGATGGATCATTAATTTGACTTTGTGGGACATTTTTTCTGATATTAATTAGGGCCTGATATTTGATATTATTGTTTTCCAGTGAAAATTTCATAGCACTTGGATTATAATAGCAATAATGAATCAAGTTAAATAAGCAGAAGTAATGTTTTCCCTAGTTTTTATTACCATGGGATGCTTTTCTATCCCATAGTTGTTCTTTACTGTCCATTTGGAGCATGTCATATAACTGTTGGTGTCTCAGTCTGTATTTTTGAGGGGGTGTGTCTGAAAGGTGCTGCCTGAAGGCAAAGAGGAAGGGAGAGAGAGAGAGCTGGAAACAGGTAATGTACCAGATGTGGGCTCATTCTTTTAAAATCCAAAATTTCTGCTCCATTTTTTAAAAAAAAGTCTAGGTTTTATTCCAGGTAGAAGCATGATCAAGTCTGACACAGTGATCTTTTTCAGACTCATATTCAGTTATCAATCTGATTTACCTCACTTAATCCCTTTGGAAATGGTATCTGACCTAATTTTTTCAGCAGTGACTCTTACGGCAAGAACAAATAGTAGGGGTGACCCTGTGCATTCCTGCCATATCTCTTTCTCTGTATTGTGGATTATTCTAGTTTCAGTCCACATTCATCTGTGAAGAGACAAAGTCAAAGATCAGTTCAAAACAGCCGATACATTCCTGCAAATTCACATTTGGCAGTACTGTAAGTGGGTAAATATTGCCAACATGTATTGATTGCTTTTTCTGCTTGAGCCAACAGACCCGAAGTTATCTGCCAAATATTTTTTTTTCATAAATGACATTTCATATTGCTTGATGTTGCATGAGCAGTATCAATTCACTGTGAACCTCACCTGCTCTGAGACTGTTATTTGCTCTATAGGGTTTTCTGCTCTTTTCAACAACAGATTTTGTGATTTCCCCTTTAATCCAAATTTAGCAGAGAAACAGAATGCTAATAGTGAGACTTACAGCTATGGCCATTTGCCATGTTTTAGGGAGTTGTCTGTCTCTCAAATTGCTGTGGCACTGAAAGGTGGAAATTCTATAAATTACTTTTATCTCTCTTCAGCCATTATTATTTCTCTGTGTGTGCGTGTGTGTACTTGTGTGTGAGTGCTTGTGTAACCTGATAAGATGCCTTTTGGTCTGTTCTGTTAATATGTCTCCTGTATGGCTCCTGCTGCAGCCAGCAGCTGAGTTGCCCTCACTGCTCGTGGTGGGTGATGGAGAATGCTCAGAATTCAACAAGTGTCCGCCTGCTCAGCTGCTTTTTTATCCCCTACAAAGGCAGGCCTGCACTGCTGAGGAAAGCATGCTCTGCTCCAAGCAGCAATATTCTGGGTTGCCGGTGGTCTTGAGGGAGAGGCTGTTTTGGACTCAATGACAGATGAAACTTCTTTCACCAAAGAAGTTATTTCCCTTTGACGGAAACAGGCCTGTTCTATGAAAAGAACTATGGAACTGGGTGCTGTTGTGTCATGTAGGTATAGAAGATGAAAAAAGGAAATATTTCATTGAGTGATATTGTTCTTACAAGGATTACTAAATAATTATTCCTTCTACCATGATGAGGTCTTAATAGGTCCAGTATCAATGTTCTAGGCACTACAGAAAGGTGTCAAAGAGATATACCCGGCTTTAAGAAAGACATGGCTATTTCAAGGAGATGTGGAAATCCATTATTGCTGCTTTTGACATGACATTGGTGGTTTTAGTGAAGACCTGTATGAATAAACAAAATCAATAATGCAAGATGAATGCCTCCCTTTAACAGCAACTGCTGCATGAAATAGTTCATTTAAGAATCCTTTCCTGGACTGGAAGGTGTACAGTGACTTATAAATGCCTTCACTATTGGTTCTTTTTCTGCTGTGGTCATTAATCAACTCAACCTTTCATTTAGATTACAGTTATCAAGAAAATCGTGCCTCTTGTACTGCATAGCTGCAGTGAGATGGGGAAACTTCAGAGCCTTCCTCCTCTCACCTAGCTCTTCCTCAGTGCATCTGGGTAGTGGCAGCAAAGGAAATGAGCTTAATATCTCCTGGCCTAGCAAGTGTTACCTACATTGGTAGGTAACTGTTGGTACTGAGAACAGCCCATCTGGGAGAGCAGCTGGAGAAGTCTTAAACACCATCCCTTCACCTCACCTCAAATTTTTCCTGTTCCCCATCCCCAAAAATGGGCTTGAGCTATGAGTGATTTAACTCCATAATGAGATTCCTATTAATTGGATCAGTCCCTCAAACAGAAGAAATATCTTTATTTTAAAAATATTTGTTGTGCTAAAAGCCTCTGTTATTTAATTTTTTTTTAAATTTTTAATGAAAGGAAACTGAGGCAGAAAGGAACAGTAGCATAAGGGACAGAACTTCAGGGTTTCAGCAGAGTGTTCTTCCTCCCTTTTAAGCAGAGGTATATGGAGGTCCTCATGTGGGGTCCTTGTGATAGAATGGATGGTGCAAGCTGCTGATTAACTGTTTTGAATGGGCTTACAGCTCTGCATTTGGAAGGCTAATGGGTAAGGAATTATTACCTGCTCTTGGATCTCAATTATGCAATCTTTGTCTCTGGTCTTCTGTGAAACAAGAAGATTGAAGCAGAAATGAAATTTATTAGCAGGACAGACTGCGTTATGAATGTGGCAAATGCTGATGTCTTATTGCAAATGAGGTATTTGCTAAATAGAAATGCTTTTAAAACAGTATAATCCTTCACTGTCCCTTCCAGGACAAACAACTGGAGAGCAGTGATTGCAGAAATCATTTAGGTCATGCAAATCAAGCTTCAGCAGCAGTGTTTCATGCAGTGAGAAGGGAAGGCTAGACTGTCCTGTTAAGAAGCCTTGTAATGATAAAACATGATTAAAATGACTTAGAAGAAATTACCAAGTGGGGGTCAAGAAGGGCTAAGAAGGGCAGGCTGATCATGGAAATGTGTTTTTAAATGGACTAATTCCAAGGGAGTATGTTTAGCATAGTCATACATAAATGGCTAAACAATAATCACACCAAAATTATGTTAAAATTGTAGCCCTTACAGGGTCTGAGGGTAGTTTATATACAGAGCTGATTTACATCAAGTGACATAAGGGTCTGAAATTCTCACGTAATGTTTTCATAAAAGATGACAATCAGCTTTCTTCTGGACTTAAATTTAAATGTCACTTGGAGAACTATCAAGTTACTCAATATTGTACAGTGTAAGCAGAATGTAACAAAAGGGACTGCAGCTAATTCTGCTGCAGTAAGCTTTATTGTACAGGGGAGCTAGCTCTGTCATTTGCAGATCCTGGAGATGGATTTCCTTTACAGTGGCGCTGGTCTGCCAGTCCAGCTGAATGAAGACAGTGCAATAGCTTTCTTCAATGGTACTAAACAATCTGGGATATTTTTTTTTAATGTGTGGCAATACCTGGAGGAAACAGCAAATGTGCTGTTTGGTTACCACAGGCTGTGCATGGGCCCTTCATAACTTGGGGAGCATTGGCTGTCTGGTGTTATTGCACAGCAGAGCTGAGAAGTACCTCTTTATAAACTAATGGCTATAAACCAGATTGAACAGCAAGCTGTCTCTTGGCAAACACCGAGGAGCATGTCTGTTCCTCCTCCTCCCTCTTTCCCAGCCACCCCTTGCTTCAGTTCTCAGAATTATTTCTATTTCCATCTTCCGGAGGTTTTGGTGCCGAGGGCCCAAGGGCGGTTCTGGCACGTGCAACTCCCCAAAGTCAGTGACACCAGCCTGAAATGATGTGTCCTCTGACTGCTGACACTTGGCTTTGGGCTTGACAGCTCCAAATTAGGTTTTGAGGAATGCAGATTTTTGATGTTCTACCAAAGCGAGGAGCTGGCTGGCTCTGGGGCTACATCAGCACGAAGGGGAAGGGACAACCAAGACTGTCTTTGGCCTGGCCATGGAGTGGGGGAACTGGGAGGCTAATTAGATCTCTACCTGACAGTACGATGAAGAGCACAGGAGCTAATTACATACAAGGTGTTACTGTGACAACCCACGAGGCAGTGACACACTGAAAACAAAGTACGGAAACATAAAGCTGAAACCAGAAGAGGAAAAAAAAAAAAAAGATAAAAACATGAAAGAAAGGGGAAAAGAAGTACAACAGAAGCAAGAGCAAATGAAAAGGTCAAAATGCAATTTGAAAGGATGGGGAGAAAAGAGCAGGTAGTGAGGGGGCACCAAGATAGATGCATGATCAGAAATTAAGTGTCTTATAGCCTGAGAAATAGTTAGCAAAGAAGATACCAGGATGTGGTGCTTTCACACCAAAGATGCAGAAATGTCTTGGGTGGGGTTTTTTAATCTGACTAGAACCATTTCAAAGGTAGGTGTTCAGCCTGAGGAGGTCTCCTAGGCTCTGTCTGTAGTTAGCAGAGAGAGACAAGTACCAGGGGGGCTCAGTCGTTCTGCAGTCAGTGTGGACGCAGTGGCTCCACAGATATTTCCTTTGCTGTCAGTGATGACTTTAATTAACTTGCAGCTCTTTTTCTCCTTGCCTTCTTGCTCCTCTGCACTGTTGTATGACTGGTGCTGGTGAAGCTGTTGTTGTGGGGGTGCAATGATTGTGTTGGGAAATCCAGGAGAACTCTTGTTAGTCCACGTTGGTCATTTGATCTGGTGGTCACAGAGCAGCCACACAGAATTTTGCTGACCTGCTGAGGGAGTCTTGTGGGGGCAGAAATGAGTGCCTGAAAGAAATGTCAGGACCTGGTTAAGCTGTCACTGCCAGTTGGAAAAGCTGCCCATTTGCTATGATGGATGTTGGTGAGGGACTTGTCCATTGGAGGTGTCTTGGTAGAGAACGCTCTGATGGCTGGCCTGGCCTGGCAGCCTCACGTCTTCATGGCCTTACTCTCTGCAGCTAGCACTTCATGTCAACTGCTCACTGCAACCTATGGTATATCTGCTGAATGCACAGCAGTGGAGTTAACTTTGTGACAGAGGGGTCCGGGAGAGTGCGAGGGAGCTGCTCCAGAAGTGTGTTGGTTGGTTGCAGTGGGCCATGGCTTTACATGATTGCTGTGTGGCTCTGAGGCCTTTCACTATGTCAAATGACATTTTATATGGCAAGAGTTCACTTCTGTAAGCTCCCCCATAGTGTCCCTGCTACATTCATTTTCCCACTGGGCTAGTTGCTTTGGCAGTGCAAACAGCATCAGCGTCAGCTACCTTTTGTATTTAGAAACTGTTCGTATATACAAATTTGCAATAACTCATTGCAGAAAGGAAATTCTGATGCAGCAGCTGTCAGAGGGCAGTGAAAATTAATAGGAACCAGCTCAATGAAAACAGTCTTTATTTGAAGCAGCTAAAATGCATGGTTGATTTAAGTATCTGGCCAGCTTGGATTAAGTAATCTATGCTGGGCGCAGACCTTCAGCAGTCACTGGACTGCTAATGAGTGAAACAATTCTCTTATTATAAAATCATTATCAGTCAATGAAATGAGCTCAAACCACAAAACAAAAGCAAAGTTCAGGGATCTGAGAATTTATAGTTTAGCCCCATCACTGAAAATGTCAGAAAATTAAAAGAAGCTCTATGTAAGTCACCACACAGTGAAACCCGACTGACAAAAACAATCCCCAAGTGCTATGTCAATGCTCATGGGCTCTTCTGAAAAAAAAATGCTGTTTCTATGGTGAAATAATGAGGCCTTAATCTTTGCTCCCAGCTCTCCGTGCCCACCTTCATCCCATAAGTACAGTTCACACAGCTGCTAATTATCTAGCAAAACGCAGGCAAGGAAGACCAAGATGAACACTTGACTTGAAGAAAAAAAAGAGCAATATTAAATGTATGTAAATTAGGTGATAAGGACATACAGAAAAAAAAACAAACAAACTCGTGAGCTAGCATTATGTCTATGAAGCAGGCACAGTTCGCCATGAAGGGCCCATACAGCTTCTGTACCCCACCTGGGCTTGTGCAGAGCTGTCTTAGGAGTTAGGCTAACCCATCACACAAGAGCAGGATGGATCATAAAATCATAGAATCACAGAATCATAGAATGGTTTGGGTTGGAAGGAACCTTAGAGATCATTGAGTTCCAACCCCCCTGCCATGGGCAGGGACACCCTCCACTAGCCCAGGTTGCTCAAAGCCTCATCCAGCCTGGCCTTGAACACCTCCAGGGATGGGGCATCCACAGCTTCTCTGATAATCAGTGATGGATAATTGACTGTTGCTGAAGTTGACAGTGAAACTGGTGATTTTTTCCAACGAAGGTTGTATCAGAGGAAGAGTTTATTATATTACACCTCTCATTTGTTTAGGCTCTGCTCCTTGGGTCTTGGCTCAGCTGATGCTTATTCAGCACCTTCTTTCCCTTCCATTTGTTCAAAGGAAAGATGTTGCTTTTAGGCAGCTTCAGCAGCTCCGTGCTGGGACTTGGCTGGTTCTTGAACTGCCCAGTTCTGATCTCTCGCAAGCATGGCTTTCTGCCTGAAGAGCTTCAGATGAGTTCTCTAACACCCTACTTCCTTTGTGATGGTTGAAGGAGGAGTCGCTTAATCCAATTAATTTGCTCCTAGAAGGCTGAAAAAAGGACAGATTCAGAGAGGTCATGGTAGGGCAGAAAAAGAGGAGACAAATTGTTGGAGAGAAGAGGTTGGAGAAGGTGAAATATTTTATGTAGAAAGGCACTGCCTATTTTTTCTCAGAAGGGATTTATACCCTAGCCACAGAGTCACAGTGTATGCAGGTCACCTGGAATATGAACAGGCAATTTATTGTGATAAATTCAGACTGTTTGCAGCCTCAGGAAGAGATTACTGCACCGGTTAATGATGCCGTCAGTTTCAAGGTTACCTTTGCAGCTGTATGGGAAAGGAGCAGATACCATGGCAATTCAGGTTCTAGACCAGTCTTGAGGAAAGTGAATCCTTGCAAATTCTAGAGCATGAAATAAGAAAATATTGAAAACTATTAAAACCCCACAAAATCTATATAAACTTCTACTAAAAAGAAAGCAAATCTATGAATGGTAGAATATAGATATATCAATTTAAGGCATAGAAGTGCAGTTCCTTAAGATAATAGTACTTACCTCTATTATACAACTCTTTTATTTGTAGATCTTAAAAATCTTTATAGAAATTAAGGAAGTATTCTTTTGTTTTGCATGTTACAGATATCAAGAGTATTGAATGACAAATAAGTGTAATGACTAACCCATGGAGAAACACTGGGTTATTGTCCGTCTGGATCTAGCCTGGACCTTTTTGTATGCCAAAAATTATCTTAATCTGTAGGTTTTGTTGGCAACTGATGCATATCAGCATCTGCTGTAAGGAACCTTTGGGTCTCTGGTACATTGCCAAGCCTATAGTTTCAGGCCTGACATATTTAGGATACCTTGCAAATGGGCTAACCTTGTAATATATGCTTACAAACTCTGTAACTAGGCAACTAAAAAAAGAAAAAAACCTCTATGGTGGTTATCAAATTTGTCTTAAGAAACCCTTGTCCTGCTGTGCAACTTAAACCAAGAGATGGTGTTGCAACAGAATTACATTTTCTCTTAAATTACGTTGTCTCATAATTCATGCAACCGTATTATCCTAGTTTTACTCTGAACCACCAGTCTGCATCATATCTTCCACATCAGAGAGGCAAAATGATAATTTTTATAGGATTTTACCCCCTGTTATTAGATAATTCTGTTATCTAAATAGTAAAACATTCTGGTCTAATTACACAATTTTATTTCACTGTGTCTGGCTTCTCTATTGTTAATGAATAAAAACTAAAGGAGGAAGCATTGCTCTGGGCTTTTTCTGTTCCTCTTTTTCTATTCCAGCTTGTAGAACCCAAGAGTCACTTGGGACTTATGGTTTTGGATATCCATGGAAATACAGAGATCACTGGTAGTGACTGCAGTGCTTGTCAGACAGGTTCTGCAGAGGAACCTTTGCTACCTTCCACCAGCCAAGCCCCCCCTCTAGTTGCTACTTGTTATGCCATGTCCCCGTGAACTTCCATGAGCTTACATGAAGCAGATGTTGTGATGCAAAGCAGTGGATGAGCTTTCTCAGCAGAGTCAAGAAATCCAACGCCAGATTTCTTACAGATCTTTGTGAATATGCCACAGCAAGACACAAAGTACCAAGGTATCCTAATTAACACTATATATCCCAATATTAAGAAATAATAACTTATTAAAGGAGGTGGCTGTATGTTGCTGTATGTCAGAACTATGATTTTGAAGATTGTACAGAAAAGTGAATTATATCTGAAGTATAATTAAATACTCTGAACTGAGCTGAAGGTGATAAGGGCCATAAATACCACAGTTATCTGACATAGCAGATTATAAATTTTGGTGATACCTGTGAAGTCTATCTCTCTCTAAAAAAAAAAAAAAAAAAAGCCAAATGTAGGGTAAAAACACCCTTCCTGAACATTATCAGGAAATGCGGCAGCTTTTACACAGACTGATCTGTTTCTGCAGAGGATTCAAATGCCTCCTCAGGGATCAGCGGTTCCAAGGCAGAAGAGCCAGTGTGAAATGCTCTGTGCAACTAGAGCCAGGAAGAAAAATCAGGCCTTTCATTCTGGATGTATCTGAAGTAATCTGTGAACAGTTCAGGGATCTGTATGTCTTTCCAAAAGGAGATTAATGATTGCCTGTTTTCCAATCATCTGTTTGTACCAGCCAGGCTGTGTGGACAAAGTCTTGTGCACCGCATCCTGAAAAGTTTGCTATTTGCAAAACATTTTACCATTTTCCACTTTAGAAGTGTCTAAATTTAGTAACGGTACATAGCTCTGCCTCCCCAGGGGCCTCCAGTTCAAACGTCCAGCTCTGTTTTGAATGCAAGTTTACAGCAAACAGCACAGCACGACGCAGTAGTGGCTGAAGAACAACCTACATCTGTTCCTCTGGGCAAAATCTTTATCCACTCAATGAGGGTGCAGGAGCCTGGGTGGGATGTTTGGGGGTGCATCAATTGAAGGCATTTTCTGCCCTCCTTTCAGTGTGGGCTTCACGGCAACAGAGACATGGGAGGTTCTGGTTCTCCTTCCACATGGCTGTGGCCCTGCAACTGCTTGCAACTCCCACGACACGTTGCCTTGCTGAGAAGCCGTCACTCAGTTGAATGGCCACCCTATGTTCTAGTTGCCCACCCTTCCTTTGCAAAATCCTGCTTGCTGGACCATAGCCTGCTTACACCACTGCTGTTCACTGTCCCACTGGTTCTGGGCCCTTGGTGTCCTCAGAGGGAAGCAGAAAGCAGATCTCACCATCCCTGAACTGCAAAAGCAGGTGTCAGGTCACACAGGGCAGGTCAGCAGGGAGCAGAGGCTGTTGCTGGCCAGGCTGTCCAAAGTCATCTCAGTGCTTTAGTGTTTCCCCTCTTTCTGCCTGTATTAATATAATACAGAATCCTAAATGCTTTAGGAACACTTTTTTTTTCTTCTTCTTCTTTTCAGTAGCACTAGTAACAACAACAAAACAGTTTCCCTAGGAACGAATTCTTAAGTTATGAACTCTAGATTGGAACAAGGAGCATTTATATGGTGTGGAAAAGAGAGGGCCTTTGTTTGAACACAACAACCAGGCATGAAGAAAATACAGAAGTATGCTTGGCCAAATTTTTCAGCTTCATTTTCTGTCAATAAGCTGGTGGTAACAGAACTGATTTTTTCTTGCTGAATTTAATGCTTCTGTTGTATTATTTTAGATATGCTTCATTACCTTACGGCACAAAGGATCTGTTTTTTTCTCAGTATGCAATAGACTTCATGCTTCTGTTGTGAATTCCTTTGAATGCTATGAGGAATTGCACAGAGAACTGTGTCCTTTGTCAAGAAGGAATGGTGGAAAACAGAAAATGCTGCTCATGAAACTCCATGGGAGTGCGTCTGTCTCGCCACACTGCAGCATAAATTCAGTTCAATACTTATCAAAACCAATACATGTGCACGGTTCCACTATGCAGCCAAGTTTAAATTACTTCTTGACAACTTTTCTAAGGGATTCAACTGTGCATGATGAAAGGCTTGCACCTGAAACCAGACTCAAGTACTTTCACTGTGTAAGAACATACACAACTGTTGTGCTCAGTTGTGGGTTTTTTTGTTTGTTTAAAGGTAGAGGTACATTTTTATGATTTTCTGAAGGAGAATCACATCTCCTCTCTTCATCTCAAGGTCAAAGATCAATCCTAGTTTGTCAATTCTTGAAATATTTCCTGAAATGTCTTCTTCAAATATCAAACCCAAGAACCTTAAGTAACAACATGAAGGAGGACAGAATGCTGAAGATCATAGAATCATAGAATGATAGAGTAGTTTGGGTTGGAAGGGACATCTAAAGGTCGAGTCCACCCTTCCCGCAATAAGCAGGGAGACTTTCAACTACATCAGGTTGCTCAGAACCCCGTCCAGCCTGACCTTGAATCTTTCCAGGGATAGGGCATCTACCACCTCTCTGGGCAACTTGTTCCAGTGTTTCACCACACTCATCGTAAAAAAATATTTCTTCCTTATATCTAGTCTAAATCTACCCTCTTTTAGTTTAAAACCATTACCCCTTGTCCTGTCACAACAGACCCTACTACAAAGTTTGTCCCCATCTTTTCTATATGCCCCCCTTTAAGTATTGAAAGGCTGCAGCCAGGTCTTCCTGGAGCCTTCTCTTCTGCCCTCACCACAAAATGCTATAGATGAGTAAAATTAGCATGGGTTCCAGAGTGACTAGACAACTTAATGAGAGTTAAATCTATTGGGGGCTATTAAATGCCACCATGTCTGGTTCAGGAGTCCTTTGAAACACAAATTGCTGTGTGCTTGATAGATATTTTGGGAACAACATCGTGCACTTGCTCTGTTCCTAAATTCTTTTCTAGGTGTTGTGGTTTTTACTGGGCATTTATTGCTGCCCACTGTTAGAAGTGGGATACTGGGCTGTGCTGCTGTTCCCTAACTTAGTGTCCTTGTTTCTATGTTTTTAAAGATTTCTGTGAGTTATTTCTCATTTGATCATAGGAAAAGTTTAAGGAAGAGAGGGATCAAATGATAGCTCACAGAGGAATGTGAATAGATGTCACCAAGAGGAAAATTAAAAGTGAGGAAAGTTCCAAATATTGTCATTTCTCTGTGCACTTTCCCACTCTCCTTCCATAACATATTTATGATGTGAGGAGAGGCTAAGCCACTTCTGGATGCATTATGTGTAACCTGATGAATCTTAGGAGAGTGAAGACCTTGTTGTAAGTTTTGATCTGCTTCCAGCCCAAACAGTCTGCCTCAGAGTCAAAAGAAAACGATGTGGTCAGTCTCTGTTGCTCTCTTCACATCCCTAGTGCTGCTAAATGTGTAATTTAAAAATCTGTAATTCTATGCAGCCATGCCTTAGCTAATCCTTTTGGGTATAGAGTACCTGTTCCCTGCTCTCCAACTTCCAAACAGCTTTGTTTTTTTGGTCGTTTTTGTGGTATCCCTGTGTGGATGTGAAAGCTGAATCTTTCAGTCCCGGTTAACTCAGTCCTGTTATTTCCGCTCTCTGTCTGCTGAATGATCAGTTTTGCAGTTTCCGTTTCACAAGTTAGGAGCTCCTCACCCAGCCGGTCCCTGCAGTTGGGGAAGGTAGGGACAGGGACTCCAGTCTTATTTTCACAAAGTAGCCTGGTCTAAGACCTAAAGTTCAGAAAACAGTTGAGATAGTTAGCAGCTGTGGGCTTCTTACTAACGTTCAATGAGACTTTGAGTAAATCTCTTATTTTTTGTGTGTCTCAGATGATCTGTCTTTAAAGCAGCCCATTCTCAGTGATCTGTATTTTCAGGCTAAATTATTTTGTGATTACAGAGGCAGTTTGGATCTGGCCGAGCCTGATAGTTTTGATAGTGTTGCATAGACACCCATGGAAGAATACAGGCTCTTCAGGAAGGACAGGCAGGGGAGGTGAGGAGGGGGCATTACTTCTATGTCAATGACCAGCTGGAGTGCCTGGAGCTCTGCCTGGCGATGGATGAGGAGCTGACAGAGAGCTTATGGGTCAGGATTAAAGGGAGGGCAGGGACAGGTGACATTATAGTGGGGGTCTGCTACAGGCCACCCAACCAGGAGGACCGAGTGGCTGAGGGTCTCTACAGACAGATAGGAGCAGCCTCATGCTCACAAGGCCTGGTCCTCTTGGGGGACTTCAGCCACCCTGATATCTTTTGGAGGGACAACACAGCAGGGCATAAGCAAGCCAGGAGGTTCCTCAAATGTGTTGATGATAACTTTCTTCTCCAAGTGGTAGAGGAACCAATGAGGAGAGGCGCTATGTTTGACCTTATTCTCACCAACAAGGAAGGGCTGGTGGGGAATGTGAAGCTCAAGGACAGCCTGGGATGCAGTGACCATGAGATGGTGGAGTTCAAGATCCTTAGGACAGTGAGGAGGGTGCACAACAAACTGACTATCCTGGACTTCAGGAGAGCAGACTTCAGCCTCTTCAAGCATCTGCTTGGTAGAGTACCATGTGATAAAATCCTGAAGGGAAGAGGGGCCCAAGAAAGCTGGTTAATATTCAAAGATCACCTCCTCCAGGCTCAGGGGTGATGTATCCCTACAAAGAGGAATTAAGGCAAAAATACCAGGAGACTTGCATGGATGAACAAGGAGCTCCTGAACAAACTCAAACAAGAAAAGGAAACCTACAGAGGGTGGAAGCAAGGATAAGTAGCCCTGGGGGGAATACAGAGAAACTGTCTGAGTAGCCAAAGAGCACGTTAGGAAAGCTAAAGCCCTGATAGAATTAAATCTGGCCAGGGACGTCAACTGCAACAAGTATGTCGGTGATAAAAGGAAGACTAGGGAAAATGTGGGCCTTCTCTGGAAGGAAACAGGAGAACTCATTACCCAGGATATGGAGAAAGCTGAGGTACTCAATGACTTTTTTGCTTCAGTCTTCACCAGCAAGTGCTCAAGCCACATTGCCCAAGCTGCAGAAGGCAAAGGCAGGGACTGGGAGAATGAAGAACCACTCACTGTAGGAGAAGAGCAGGTTTAAGACCATCTAAAGAACCTGAAGGTGCACAAGTCCATGGGATCTGGTGAGATGTATCTGGGGGTCTGAGGGAAATGGCAGATGAATCTGCTAAGCCACTATCCATCATA
>VZTO01024522.1:0-17081 GCA_013400615.1 Syrrhaptes paradoxus | reverse complement strand
AGCTTTCTTCTGAGCACAAATCCAAAACACACCTCTTGATAGCTATTATGAAGAAAATTAAGTCTGTCTCAGCTTAACCCAGGGCAGACACAGTTCATGTTTTACTCACAAAGAGAATGGCTCAGTTGAGATTATCCTTGTTTTTTTTTTTTTTTAATGGGCTTGAATCTTTTACAAAAAAAAAAACAACAAAACAAACCCCCCTAAAAACCAAACCACCACCAACCAAAAAACACCCAAACAAAACAAAGTAAAACACAAAAAGCTTGGAAAAAACAGTGTTTTCCCCTGCAATCACACCACTCATTTCTTTGGTAAGTTTCAGCTCAAATCAGAGTTTAAGCTCTCATTAAGTATACAGCACATCCTTATAGCTACTGACTGTTACAGAACCTATAATTGATACGTTTGTCTGTCCTGATGTCTCTTTTGTCCATTTTTTAAGGTCTTTTGTACACTAAAACATCCCAGGAATAAAATTGTCACTTCTGTGATCTCATTTGAAACAAGTTTTCCCTTGTTCATTGTTCCAGCCTGCAGTTCTGCACTGCTCTTCCCACTAGGCCATTTAACTTGCTTCCATCCATCTCAGGTTAAAGCACAGCTGCTTAAACACAGAAAAAAATTAAAAGAAACCTTGGAAGCAGTTCAGAAGCAATCTTTCTGCCATAAAATTTTTTTCTAGTAACTGAGAGTTTCAAAACCTCTCCCTTGTCTGGATATACATATACACATGCATTACCATTTTAGTTCAGAGAGGATTGTGGTTCGAGCAGAATCCCCATAGTGCCCCGCTTACACATTAAGTTTCCCCAAGGGAGAGGTCTCAGAATGCGTGAGCTGAAGTTATTTTAGATGTACTTAAACCAAACGTGCTTCATGTGCTGATGATGCTGATTCAGTCCAAGGGTGTACAGCAGTGGAAGCCCACAATTATACCTCCCAAAAACACTGTGCATACTTGTTCCCCAGCACCAACAAACAGATCTACTCCTACAGCACCCTACTACATGCCAGTACAGACACAGTCAGACAGTCCTATCTTTGTTTAATGGCTTGTAAGCCATTCTCCTTCCAGAATCTTACCACTTTTAAAAGGAAGGAGGCCATTCAAATGCTGCCCTTATTTCCCTTGTTTGTCCTGGCAGACAGAGGCGAGTTCTTATCTACTCCCCAGTATTAAATTATGGGCCATGAAATAATAGACTATTATTTTCTTCACAAGAAAAATACTCCTGCACACTGTTTGGGAAAGAAAAACGAGGCTTCCTTCCTCTTACTAAAATAAATAACAACAATGGGTCTACAGTCTTGTCAGCCAGCCCCGCTGCAACCAGAAAAAAAAAAAAAAAATCCGCACCCTAGTTTCATCATACCAACCATGGATATTAGTGTCCAAGCAACGAGGTTCAAAGGAGTGACTGAGTCTCAAAGAAAAAAGCGTCAAGCTGAGTAAGACCTTGGCAAGGTCTAAGATGACAGAACTAATCAAGTTCATAATGTTAAAATATACTGGTTTTAATTTTTATGCCATTAAAATGGATAAAACTGCCCCAACCAACTGAAATTTTAAATGGAATAGAAGCCATAGCAACCACGTGAAGCTAATCTTTAACCTCTCTGGTCTTGATTCACATAATTATAATTGTGTTAAATGCAGTGCCCTTTGATCCAAAAATATCACCATTACTCTAACGGAAAAAGTAATTAGTTTTTTTAATTAATGAGAGACTTGAAAATGCACGAAGGGAAGCATCAACTTCTGGTTTTGTTGAGCTATTAAAATAATTGTATTAAAATACCACATAAAGAAGTCACATCACACTACAGATCTAGTCCTCTGGGCTCTGCTAAAAACTATGCTTTAAGGTACCAAACATGGATATTTGCATATCAAGAAAGATTTAATCATCCAATTGGACAAACTAAATGCTTATCTCTTATTCACTAAGGATAAACACAGACTGTGGTTAAAAAAAAAAAGGCAGTTCAGTACAGCTAATGAGAAGAATAGTTTGTGTCACTGTTAGTGTGGCATATGCCTCATTGTACCTGGTGATGCTGATTGAACTGACACCAGCCTCAACACAGTCTTGAAGGGCAAAGGACTACACAACAGACCCCTATCCAGACCTAGAGATTGGTCTCAGCTGGTTTTACAAGCCTAGAATGTAGACAGTTACATCTGAATTAATAATCTATAGATGACGACACTTCTTAAATCCAATATATTTTCCCTATTTAGAGACCATGGGATGACACATTGGGCTCCAGAAATATCTATTTCTGTCCACTGACTATAAGGGAACTGCAGATTACCAATTAACTCATAAATATTTAGACATAGGTAATGAGAATTAATAAAATGCTTCTTTAAAGGAATTTAACTATATTGTTAACTATATTTAACTATATTGTCAACATTCACCCCCTACCCAAACTGTATTTCCATCTGATGCTAGTGCAAGTCTCTGTAATGATGGAATAAAAAATCCTGTGCATTTTACACAAATTTTTGCAAGGAGAAAAGTACCACAGTGAGATGAGTAACACAGCAATTTACTGTATCTGCTTCTTCTTCACAATACAGAGGAGGACTGTTTCTCAAACAGAAGTTACCTTTGTGCTAAAATGCCCTTTCTGAGTGAGGGCTTTTCTATCACAGCTCAATATATCTACACTGTTTCTTGAAAATCATCTCCCCTAAAGGCAGACCCTGAGACCACTCTGGGTGATTACAAAAACAAAGTAGCTTCAAAAACATCTGGAAGGCTTTACAATATTTTCAGGAAGTATTTCTGAATACATTAATTTTAAAAATTAAAATTTAAAAATTTTAATTACAAAAGTACTTTAATTTTTTAAATATTAAAGATTAAAAAATACCATGGACTGCTGGAGGAAAACAATTCTGTACAGTAAGCAAGGCTGAAAATCATTCAGTGGAAAATACCTTAGCCTAGTTTTACTGAATCTCCCTTGTGGGTCAAGTACTCCTCTCTATAATATCACTAAGTTCTATGTCATGATCTTACTTTAAAATATGTATTTTCTTTGTTCAAAATTAGTTGATCAATTCAACTGGAGTACGTACTGGTACAAAAGCTAGTACAGACTTATTGACTCAGCTAAGCTATAGGCAATCACTTCTGTCACTGCAGAATGACCTATTCCTCTAGAAGAACTGTCAGTGTTCTGACCATTTTAAGAGAAGGCACATGAGGAAGCTTTGTGTAAAGGATAATCTATTCTAACACTTATGCACCATACAATGCTCTTAAATTCAAGATGATACTTGAAAGGTTCAAAAATCAGGTAGCAAAAAAGCAAAAAAAATTCCATAGCTATGGTAACAATTGTTCACTATTGCAGGTTAACAATACTGCTCTAATTTTAGAAGCTAAATCAGAAGCTAAACACTTACCTATAAAATACTTGCAGATGCCCTCCAACTGCTTTCATTTGCTTTGAGCAGTGTAAGGAAAAAAAAATACTAGAGGACTACAGGTTGGTGAAATATTTAAAACCAGAAATAGGAATTCCTGCTTCTACTTCCATTCTCCAAATTATTTTATAAATTACGATATATTGTGTATCATGGCTCTAGGTCTCCAATTCTGAGATTGCGCCTATGACTTAACACTTAAAAATTGATTTTTACAAGTCTGTCAAGGGAGAAAAAACCCAACTAATTCAATGTCATTGATTAAACCTGAAAACAAGAGGTTTTGGGTTCCTTCAACACACAAAACACACAAATGGAACTCAGCTGCCACAGCAAAAAGGCCTGCTTCACTAGGTGTATGAATCAAGCATATTAAGCGGATACACTAGGACACAGATCTTAGACTTAATGCGTTTGCACATGCATCAATGACAGCAATACTGTATACTCTTCCATTTCAAACAAAGCCAGTTTCACTGTCCTTAATCTCTAATTATACTGCTGTCCTCTCCCTCATCCTATAAAGGAAAAAGAAAAAGGACAAAATGGATTAGATAATTAGGAATTTCAAGTATTTTTTGGAACTATGTGGTTTCCAAGAAGAAATGTCTGAAGGACAATCTAAGAGCATCATTTTTTTAAGAACTGGAGCATTTATTTGGCACATACACTGCCCTCAAAATCTTATCAAAGAAAGTCTGGGAACGGGTGAGAAACAAAAGGCCCCAAACTCATCAAGCAATCAGCACAACCATTAACCTTCACTTCAACAAAAAAAACAACCCCAAAGTCACTCTCCCTCCAGTTTTTCCCATTGCAGAGGCAGCAATTCATGCATAATAACTTAATTAGAACAGCTGAGTTTCCTAACTAATTCTTCATAGATCGTGTGTGATTTCCTCCTATCTCCTTTCAAAAACCTCATATTATACTTGCAGGGCTGACAGGATCACAGATTGTTACCTGCTGACTCCAATGAGTTTCCTTCACACACCAAAATCCCTTGCAACTTCACAGGTAGCAGCGGGCTTCTCCTTAGCTTGCCTCTCTGCTTAAAGCAAATACTGTCCCTCACAAAGATGAGCACTTTTATATTATGAAAGACTGAGTGACTACAAAACACTAAATGGGGAACTTGTGCTTCCTGAACCGTTGGTCTCTTTATAGGCAAACACTGAATAATTAAAGGCAACTAGAACCCAAGCTAATTGAGCACTGTTCGCCTGGTGACAGAACCCAGCCCCATTCCATTTACCTCTTTGCTCTTCTCCCTCTGTACATGCAGAAAGTGGCTATCCAAACAGCTAGGGCAGGCCTTTTCCTGTGTCTACAAGTGGTCTAACATCTAATATCTGAACTCCTGATGCCCACAGAGATGATCAGAGGGCTCATATGGTGAACCTCCTGTATGAGGACAGGCTGAGAGAGTTGGTGTTGTTCAGCCTGGAGAAGAGAAGGCTCCAGGGAGACCTTAAAGCAACTTCCAGTGCTGAAAGGGGGCTACAGGAGAGATGAGGAGGCATGCTTGATCGGGGGGTGGAGTGATAGGAAGAGGGGTAACAGTTTTAAGCTAAAAGAGGGCAGATTTAGATCAGATAATAAGATGAAACTTTTTCTTGTGAGGGTGTTGAGACAGTGGAACAGGTTGCCCAGAGAAGCTGAGGACGCCCCATCTGTGGAGGGGTTCAAGGCCAGGCTGGATGAGGCTTTGAGCAACCTGGGCTAATGGGAGGTGTCCCTTCCTGTAGCAGGGGGTTAGAACCAAATGATGTTGAAGATCTCTTCCAACCCAAATCGTTCTATGATTCTGCTGCAACTACCTGTGTATGATGTAAGGATTGGGAACCAGAGGGGAATCACTCAAGGGACACTTCTTGATGTGCATTTACAGACCTCTATTACATGCAGCCCTGCTGCCACATATACCAAGGTAATGGAGTAAAACTGGAATAAAACTGAAGCTTGTTTCTACAAGGCTGGATCATGCCAATGTATGTAGTATCTGTAAGAAAATGTGTGTATCTTTTTGTAAGATAGGGACACTAGATAGCACTTAGAAGGAAGAAGGTGTTCTCTCAAAAACCCTGAATTAATCCACTCCCTTTTCAAATTAATGTGGTTCAGGCCTGAGTCACATCTAGCTTCAGGGTAAGAGAACTCCATGCCACCTGTTGGCACTTTGCATAGCTGTCCTGGGTTAAGCAGAGAGTTAACTTTAGCTAGCAAGAGGCTGTGCTTTGGATTTATGCTCAGGAGAAAAGTTGATAAGAAAGGAATGTTTATAGTTGTTGTTAGGATTTCAAGGACAGATACTTTCAGCTTCTCTGCTCTCCGCAGACAGGGCGGGAAGGGAATAAGGGGGGGGGAGGGGGAAGTGCTGGGAGGGCACAGCCCCAGCTACTAGCCCAGGATTTGTTCTTCGATTACTAGATTGCGAAGCAGAGTGACCAATGATCTATTCCATAACATATACGTCATGCCAGTATATAGGTCAGGACCCCGGGAAGATCGGCCCTTCGCCTTTGGGTTCCGAGGCCTTTCGGTTTCGGTTCTCTTCTGGCTCTGGATCGCTCTCTCAAGGCCTTCCCTTCTCCCGCCCCACCTCTGCGCCTCGGTCGGCTCTCACTCTGGGACGCTCAGACTGTTATCTCCATTCCTTGAGTTTCGGGACCCTGCCTCCCCAGGATCATTAACTGGGGCCAGACACGGACACTCAGACTGTTATCTCCATTCCTTGAGTGCCTCTGGGAGCGGTGCACCCCTTGTCTGGGGGAATTGTGGGTGTAGTTCTGGGATTGTTAGCTGGGAACAGGCTGAGCCTTTGGTTAGCAGGGGGGGCAGTACCACTGTGTATCACTCATTTGTATATAGTACTATTTCCAATATTATTGTAGCTTAGTTATTACATTGTCCTTATCTCAACCCACCAGTCCTCTTTTCCGTTTACCCCTTTAATTCTCACCCCTGTTCTCAGGTGGGGGCAGGAATTGTGTGAGCGGTTGTGTGTGGTTTGGCCCCCAGCCAAGTGCTAACCCATCACACATAGCAAAAGTTATACCCTGCATCTACAAGGTATTCCTGCTTGCAGCCAAGGCAGGCTGGTACTGCTGAAAGCCTTTGGCAGCCTGACATAATCACAGAGAAATCAAAATGGAGTTCTGAAGGGGACAGACAAGGGAGGGCAGGATTTACCTGACTCATTCTCCTGACCAGTTACATAAGAGCCAATAGATTTAGGCTGGAATTGCTAATATTACTTATTACATCAAGAGAATCTAACTGGAACAAAAAGGCCAACTTGTAGAACACTTTACCATATGTACAGCAATATTCAAACATCACTGTTTACTGATGATATCCTATAATGTGTTCAACTGCATACTTCACAGTATTCCAATGTCTCTATAAATAATGGAATAAAGGCATAATACACTTGACAAAATTTTATCTCACATTCAACCAGCTTCAGTTCAGTGAAACATTAATTTTGTTTATCTCTCTGAAATATTGAAAATGAACTCTGCATTTCAACTTAATTGCAACTGCAGTCTTCATAAGGTTTTTTAATATATCTGAAGTATGTGCTCCCACTTTAAGTTTTCCTGAAATATTAAAATGTGTGAAGAAATGGACTTGTACTCTCACTGTTTATTTTTTAAGAGTTAACTTATACATTACCTTATAGACTGCTTTGGTCCCTAAGCCACCTCCCCACTGCTACATTTAATGAGAATACTATTTCAATATTATTTTACAGCATGTTCAAACTGACATGTCTTCAATTTACAAAGTACAAAATGTGATTCTTCCGTAATATGACACTGCCTATTAAAATTGAAAGAAATACAATTTCATTTGAACTGTATGGCTAATCTACATCTACATATAGCTTATTAACTGCTGCAGGCTTCTCAGTTGGGTAAGCAAGATAGGAAATGTTTTGATTTATGTAATAATTAGAGTAAGACCAGGGGTTCTTTCCATATTCAAAGTCCATTTCTTCTCTGAAGAGTGACTTTTCAGACATAAGTCTTGCAGATTCCATGTTTCTCTCCTGAACTTGGAGAAATAGTTTCTCTCCTGAACATTGAGAAACAGTTTGGGTTGCAAGTGAAAGTTCTTTTTCTAATTTTGAATCCTGTAACTTCCATCAAAATCCAACTGGGTTTATTACTGTTCATATTACTAAAACTCCAACACACACATGCATTACATTATTTTTAGGAAAAAAAAAATTGTCTCTGGTTATAGATAATGGACTCCTTTGAAGTTTGGCTCTTCAATGACTTTTAAAGGAATTATCACAGCTAGGAAAAGAGAGTGCATGCATCCTTCACCATAATGTTGTCGGTTTGTTGTTGGTTGGGTTTGTTTCGGTTTTTTTTTTCCCGCCCCACAGGTGTTTTAGATTGGTTTGCTCCATCATGGAGAAACAGTATTTGGCTTTGTAATTCAGATTTTTACTCAGGTTCTCCATGTGAAATAAGTTACAGTAAGATTCAAAAATGCATGGTATTGAAGCAGGTAATTT
Organism: Syrrhaptes paradoxus; assembly: GCA_013400615.1. Taxonomy (NCBI): domain Eukaryota; kingdom Metazoa; phylum Chordata; class Aves; order Pterocliformes; family Pteroclidae; genus Syrrhaptes; species Syrrhaptes paradoxus. Next base: position 9,105 of record VZTO01024522.1, on the reverse strand, counting down.
GAAAAAGTGTGAAAATAATAACAGAATTAAAGGTTACTTTTCCTGGATCAGTAGGGATTTATTCAGTAGTTGACCTTTCAGTTTTGTATTTATGAGTGTAAGAGAACTACCCACATTATTAAAGATAAAACTCCTGATCAGGCTTTTAGTGATGCCTTGCAAAAACCAGCATGAGGCAGCCCTTCTCTTCCTCATTAACACCTCACATCAAGCCACCCGAGATTCACACAGCATGTACTGGTAGACTGCATGCACTGCTGTTTCCAACAGCTCAGTGAAGTCTGTATCTGGAACCAAAAGTTTAGAATAATCTTGAGTAATAACAAAAAAATGTGTAAGAGGTCATAATGGAGAAGCTGTTTTCATTATTTCAGGAGATATCTAACAGGCAAATGAATAGGGAAGAGGAAGTTCCTTGTCTCATTCTGTCAGGATGCTAAAACCACTACATAATACCTATTGGCTCATGTTGAAATATCTCTCAGATAGATCTTCTGATGCTTAGTGCAGATTTTTAAACCAACATCATCATACAAAAACTCAACTGCTCTAAGCCAGTGAGGGTAAGTGCTCTAAGCAAGTTATGATTGTAGTCTTCTGCCCTTTTCTAAAACTTGTTTAAAAATTATAATGATGCTATACCATCTGATATCATACTTGGTATGCCACAGATATATGGATCTCAGTTGTAAGATCATATCTGACAGTCACATTTTCTGTACTACCTCTCCATACAATCCTGTGATATGTAATCTCCTCACCTAGACAGAAAAAATTCATACATGCCAGTTTTGGAGGATGAATCTAAACGTCCTATCTAACAAATTTACACAAATAAATTAGAGTCCCATTTTTTTTGTTCCACTATTTACCACATTTTCTTGAACAAGAGTATTTATTTTATTGTAAAAATATTGATACTATTTGTAGTTAATGGACATTTCACTTTCCTTTATTCTTTCTATGCTTCAATTTATTTCTATTTTATTTTTTTCACATCATTTTTTCCTATAGTTTCACACATCTACAATCAGTTCCTTCAAGAAGGCATGGTGTCCAACATATTTTCTTAGTACAAAGAAAGAGGATCTTTATTCCCTGAAAATTACAGCTTTATTTTTTCATAAAATAATTTCCCTTTGCATTTATCTCACACAAACAACCAGTATGAATCATTTCCTCAGTAGAGAATCTAAGCTGACAGTAAAGTTGTTCATCCCAATATGATTTCTGACACGTGGGGAAGGAAGATAGGCTGTTGATAACTATTGCTACCTCCACAAAGAAGATTTAAATATTGTCATTCTCATCTTTAAGTTGCAAGTAAAACACTGGTTGTATTCTAATACAGAGAACAATTCTCTGTCCTCTCACCATCACTGCTCTGAACAGACAGTGTGGGTCAGAAAAGTGCCAGGAGATTAACACTAGGCCATATTAATTCCACACTGCGTGCAAGCCAAACATCTTGATAATTGAGAAGGTGAATCAGTTTGCAATGGGAGATGGATTTCCTGGGGACAACAGCAGTCAAAACAGATGACCACAAGAACCTGAAGATGGCACAGACAACCAGAAGAAAGGTCCTATACTGTACACCCTGCTGGTAGCAGAAAAGTAAGTGTGGGGTAACTTGTGTCACCCAACGTAATTTCCCTTTTTTATGTCCTAATATCTCAGTACTTCAGTGATGGAGAGGCTGGACGTCATACAGTGTAACAGGACACTCATAGCTGAGAAAAGATCCTACTCATGGAAAACGAAATATCTGTTATGCTCAGTCACCTGAGAGTCACTTTTGTTATTGCTTTTCCTGTTGACGTGCAGGGAAGGGCTCCATTTGGCCAGACCTGCCTTGCTACAGAGTTTTGTGACGGAATGTTTTTGTGAGAAGAACTTCCTGGAAGTGCTGCCATCAGGCTTAGCCCTGGGTTTGAAAGTCATGCAGACCCAGAATCACAAGATGACTTAATGAAAACACATTAAAATACGAAGTGCATGGAATATATTAGTCAGAACTTTCACACTCTTTGCAAAGGACTTCCTTAGTTAGATTGTTTGCAAATACAAGGCAGCCGTTAATTTAATATTACAAATACAGAAAGCATTGGCCTAATTACCAGTATCAATGGGAAATATTTATCTCACTCTTCAAGGAATCAGAAAAAAAAGGAATACAAAAAGAGAAAAGAATTTCCTTTTTTGTTTCATTTGTTATTTTTTCAACTATTTATTAAAATGCTAAAATTTTGGCACAAATTTCTTTCCTTGTTGTGAATGTATATAGAATTAGTCTGAAGTTCTGAAACAGTAAAACACAAGGATACTCCCCAAATCAAGAAAATATCTTGTTATGTTTGCATAAACAAACAAAACCCCTTATCATCACCACTATGTTCAATAGTAAATGCATGCTTTGGGTTAGTTCCAGACAAGACAGCTAGCCCCAAAGGAATATTTTTAATAGAAAATAATTGCTATAAAACCAAATCACAGTTCAACAAGCAGATAACATAAAAACAAAGCAACACTATGAAGGACCAGTTGTATCCTGTATCTACATATATTCAGAACATAAAATAACATTTGTAGCTTTAAAGAACCATGCAAGTAAAAGAATCTATTGCTATTACTTTGAAGCTCTCTTCAATTTACTTCAAGTAGCTTTTAAACATGTATTTTCTCACAGTTTAATAGCAGTTAATGGCCTCATCTCTTCACCACTGATGTATTAGAACAGACTACTAAATAGCAGCTTGCTCCACATAACACATCTTTGTTGACTTGTTTGTCAAAGAGCTGTGCCACTAACTGAGCAATGTCCATTCCAAAATAAATCACATTGCTCCTACTCACAGTGATTAAATTCTCTCATGCCAGTTTCGCCTCTGACAAACCCTAAGCTGTTGACTGACCTGCCTGTAATCTTAGGTAACAAAATAACCAAACAAAACCCAAACAACTAAACAACAAAACACCATTAAAATTGTTTCTGTCATTTCCAATTAATTTCTATGACAAATGTTTTGCATATACCACTGTTCCCTTTTTTTTGTTTTCCATAGCAGTAACTGTTAAAACACAGACATGTTGTCAGAAAATTAATAGGACTTTTTAGATTAAAAAAAACAAAAAACAAAAAAAAAAACAGGTAGTGGTCCAGTACAAGTTACGGTTGAAAACACCATGGTTTTAATTATAAATGTTGCGTACGCACTCCTCACCTTCAGTACAGCATATAGCCAGAACTATATGGCTTCTCACGGGGGAATCCACTTGGCTCAATAACACTTCAAGAATGTCTCATATTGTTACAACAGATGTGACCAGTAACTCTATACTTTATAACACTACGTCAAAACCAACCAAAACCCAAACTGAAAACCAGACACCACAAAGGTTTGCAGATATTGCATAAATCCACCTTGTAAACATCAAGCTATTTCCAACTGTGCAGATACAGAGATGCTGTTCACAGAAAGCAACCCTTGTTATATTAGCACCGTATTTGAAGTGTAGATAGGCAATGAAGTTGACAAAATCAACAGTTTTGGAACAGTCATCGTTATCTTCATTTGTCCTGCCTTGACACACGCTTCATGCCTGGTATGGTTTGAGATTTCTCAAGCTTTCAAACTATTTCAAGCACAGTTGATATACTCAAGCAGCTTGTTCATCTGACAACTAGTATTGCCTGTCCAGAGTCCCAGCGCAGCAAAACCTGAAAGGACCTTCAGAACACGTCTGTTTCCAAGTCATTCTAGTGTGCCACTTAACAATGCACCTAAATTTCCACTAACCACAGCACTACAAGCAAAATCCTGAATTATCTGCCCAACTAAACTGAACAGGCTCAGTTTCCCCTAAAACTGGTTTATTAAAAAACATCTCTAAAAAAGATGCAGAGGACTCCATTCCTCTGAAGGCAAATGAATGCCTCTGAAGGGAAAAGAAACTAAGGAAAAGATCCTTGTAAGAAAGAGCTCTGCAAGGAAATAAAAAATTGTGTAAACACGGCCAGAGATCCTTCCCCATCAGCAGCTTTACAAGTGGGAACAAACAGTAGGGAGTGAGACTCAACTTACAGACAATGCAGAGAGGGGGTGGAAATTATATTATTTCCAGCTCATGAAGATCTCAGTGGGGAGACAGGAGTCTCCTCCTGAGTCCTGAGAAGAGAGAATCAAGACGTAGAACACTGTACCATGAATTATTCTGCTGTCTTCTTCCCTTCACTTGCACACACACGCACATACACACACACGCACGAGTCAATGTCTCCTGCAACAAGACAGGCTGAAAGCTACTGGAATAGGTATCGCTGTTTGCTGCTATTCAAAACTGAATAAAGGCACTGAGATCTCTAAAACCTGTTCCAATACATCATCTCCCTTCTAGCAATGGACAGTACCAGTGAAATTAAAAACAACACTTTGTTGCTTCTTACTATTTCACTGCAATTCATTATTCATCTAATCTAATGAAGAGTAGGATTTTAGTGTAACAGTGTAACTTTGTCTAACTTTAGTGTAACTTTGAAATCAGGTTGAAGTTCAGTTTCTCATTTTGGAGGACGATACTAAGCAGAAGAAATATTTCATGGTATCTATTCTGAAAGTCATGATTATTCTGTAGAACAATTTTTTCTTACATGTTTTTACATCTTCTAACAGAACGATGTTCTGATNAAAAAATATCCCCTTTAGAAGCTTATTCAGAGTCTGTAACATTCTGCTTAAACCAATACCAAAGAAGTCTGTCAGCTATTTCCCAAGTTCCTAAGTGAGTACTTTTTCCCAGGGGTGAACTCCGACTTTCAGAAACTGTGACTAAACCATAACTACCACAAAAGATGGGAGCTTGCAAAAACTACAATAAATGTTGAGACGCCATCAAATTTTGGTATTAGTGCCTTTTCACAGGATATTCTAGACACTTAAATATAGGCTTATGCAGGTTAAAAGTGGAAAGTTACTTGTGAAAATGAAATTTTTAGATTTTACATTGTGTTTGTTTTCTCAATACTGCTTTCTTTGCTATTATAGCTATTTAATTCTGTCTCTCAACAGCAAAGCACAGTTTCTCTATTGTTGAACTACAGGTGTTTTCTGCACAGAACTTTGGCAGCAAATTCTAAAGCATATTAAATTCAATCGCTACCACTTTATAGTACTGGTACCAGCTACACATCTCACAAGGTCTGTAATAAGAAAAACAAGTATTGATTTCCACTTTTTTTTTTTACTTACTTGCTTCCTCTAAAAAAAAGAAAAAAAGTGCTTTTTTTCCCTGTCACTGTTTACCTTCTAGAGCTTATGCTTTTAAAAGTATATATAGTCCAAGCAAAATAGAAAAGAAGAGATACTAAATATAATTTTTAAAAGACAGTTTTAAAAGTAAATCTGAAAAGTACTAAAACTCCCAGCTTTACAGCATCGTTCTTAATATGTCTCTCTTTCATATAAACTTGTATACTGGAGTAAAGAAAACCTGGAGTGGAGTTTTTGGAAGCCCAGAGTAATTCAGTGACAGAAAATGGTATTATCAAAAGAACAGGAAGTAGGTTATTTTAATAATGAATTATATATTTTAACTTAATTACCTCAACTTCTTACGTAATTTCAGGATCTGAAGTTAATCAATTTCATTATGAGAAATAGCTCATGGCAAAGGATAATACTCAAATATTACTTCAAATAAAAACACTTTATCTACTTTATTGGACATTCAGCTGTCCTGCGCAAATCGGGAGCACACAGATACTCAGTGAAAAAAGGTAATACTATTAACTTAGTAATAGTGCTTTGCCCTTTAGAGAAAAACTATTTTTTTTGTGAAACATTAACAGATTCCCAGTAATTTTTCAGCCTAATAAATTATCTTACCATCAGATTTTTGAAAAAATTATCCTTCCAAAATTAGACAGAACATATGTAGATTACTGCAGGATCAGGAGATAAATCAATTTATAACGTCACATAACTTCTTTACTCACCATACTGTATTTGCTGACTCTGTTATTCAATGCTGCTTTTTTAAGAAAGTGGAACTGCATTCTAAAATCAGAAATTTTTATTGAAGGTCTTAAGATGCTGAAAGAATTGCACTTTGAGTATCAGATGATGGAGGGGAGATAAGTATGAAGTTTCTTTCCTAATAAAACAAAAGAAAAATGGGAAAATTAAAGAAGAAAGCACTACACAGCTAAACAACAGAAGAAAAAAGAAGAGTTAAAAGCAAATACATTCATCTTAATGCATCATTCATTATAAAAGTAAATGATGAGGGGACCAGAGCAGATTTACCATGAAGCAAGATGCTGTACATTGCTTAGATATTTTATGCAAATTGCATCTGATCATTTTAATGTGAATTGAACACTGGCTAAAAAAAGATACTACAAAGGTAAGTTATCAACATGGTATCTCACAGGTTCTAACAGTAATTGAGTTATTTAGGAATCCTACAGTGAGATTTCGGAACAAGTACACACTAGAGCAATGACACTTCAGATTAAGTTGGCTCTGGAAAGATAAACTTTGAAGACTAATTGAGTAGACAGACTCGGGAAGAAGATGTCCAAATGCAAAAAACTAAACTCTAGGTTTTTTTCTTAGCAGACTAATAAGGGCATAAGGCCATCTACAGCCAACCCTAGAGTACTTTGCTCTTCCGCAAATCAAACAGGTAACCACTGGAGGCACCCTCATTGAAGAAACAGAGGCATTTAACATTTTTGCAGATACTTCTTGACCGTACATTCACAGAAGGCCAACCAATTCATTTCCTCCTCATGCAGAGAGTGAAGATCAGCGTGATGCTGATGGCTACTCCTTGAATCTCAAAACAGTAAAACTTGAGTCTGCTCTTGACGTTCAACTCTGTGCTGCTCTTGAATGAAATTCAGTTTGACTCCACTGACAGAAATTCTCAGCATCTCTTTGAAGCCAAGTGCAGGCTTTGTTATCTGCTTTCTGTCAAGAGTCGCTTTCAATCATATCTAAGTTTCCACCACTGCTCCCAGCCATCACTATTTTCTGATCATTGTTGCAACAGCCCATTTTTAAACTCCATAATTTAAAGTAGTTTTACTACACAAAAATCGTAGCTCTTTTTTATACAATCATTTTTTCCATTGGTTGGGTAGTTGAATGGAAAAATTATCTAAAAATGAATTATTAAAAACCATTAATGATTTTCTGAGTCTCCTCTGAGTTTTAAATGTTTAGTACTGGAACGAAAGTTTCTGCAACTTTTGGAACATATATAGCTCACTTTATTTGATCAAGAAATAACATTCCTTCTATTTGTCATAATGTAATCTATAAATTATGATATCAATTACAAGATGCGACAGAAACTATGATGTGGGAACTGAGTTAATTCATAGAAAAGGTGCCAAACTCAGAATTAAATAATCTCAAAAAACACAAACTTGTTTATTCTGCAGAAAACATGCAGAATATGGTTTTGATGTGCAATGACAGAATCTACATACACAACTGGTGGGGATGGGTTATTTGAATGACAGCAAAAAGCTGTTCTTTACCAGAGGACTCAAAGGAACCCACTGTTTCTGTGTTTCAGCTTTGCACTATGCCATTCCTGACTATTGTGTGTTGAATCAGGGATACACCAAAGAGCAACACCTTTTTTATGAAGTAGAAACATTAAATCAAGATGTATTCCACTTTAAAAATCAAGTGAGAAAGCTGTGGCTAGATCATGGTAAAGAGTGTTCAACTGGTTACGTCAAATTATTCCACTCAAATGCGTGATTACATTTGTTGTGTAGTTCCCACAGCAATCACCTCTGTGGTCACCTACGTCTGGTAGGATCCTGTACTGTTACTATATTCATGAAGCCAGCTGGTTTTATAAGATTCCACAGAGATTATAAATACTGTATTTTCAATGGCAGATAATTCCTATCTATTGTCAACATAAGCTCTCAGCTAGCGACAATTCTGAAATTGTGGTGTGTGAAAGAATAAACCTGCACCAGCCAATGGCAATGAGGGAATGACAACATTCCTTACAGCAGGTTATTACAAACAACCAGGTAAGTCCTACCTATGCTCTGGCTATGCAGAAGCAGAGCTGGAAACCACTATGCTATAACCCAGGTCTAGTGTACTGAACTCTATATTCAGAAAAGAGGCTGTGAGAAAATAAGGAGGACACTATATCACTATCACAATAAAGATCCAAAAAGCGACTCCTCTGTCTGGAATCCCAGAAGAAGGATGAAAGGTAAGAAAGACAGAAATCCAGAAAAATGATGGGAAGATGAAGGCACAGGATACTGGTTAACAAAGTATGTGAGACATAGTGGAGAGAAAGGGCTGAGTCCTGGTTATGAAAAGCTAAAAGGAATGTCACAGTGTCTGAGAAAGCAGGAGTAGTTACCATTGGTGATTACAGAGCAAACTAAAGATCTGGGAAACTCTTAGATTTAGCAGCTCTTCAGATTTGGTAAAGGAATNGGGGAAAGGTGATTTTGAAATAAGCTTTTATGTGGTTATTTTCTAGAAAATCTAATTTCAGAACTGTAAAATGTTTTTACTAGAGCCGTTCAACATTAAAGACTTCACATTTTAAAGACCATACTCTAAGAGCATATTGCACATAATCACAGATATCAAATGTAACTGTCTCATGCCACTTTGCTACAAGCATTTACTGCGCTGCACTTTGTGCCTCAACATGGGATTATCAGAAGTCAAACAGGATTACCTCCTAAAAAACTTGATCCTTAAATTGTTTAAGGTTCATATAGGGATTGAGTTAAAAAAAGTTGATGAAGAATAGAATAGAACCTTAAGGGAGTAGATTAACCTCAGTGGAATTTCCTAAGAGAAAGTAATGTTGACTATTTGGATATTGCTCCTGCAGTATCATGTTAAAGGCATTGCTGTGGAAAATGCAGACATTACTTCAGTAAACTCAAAACTGCGGTAAATAGCAAAGGTGCCGATGGATGAGCAGCATTCTGCAGGTGTCTTGACACTGCCTGTATTGTTCACACACTGAATGGCATCCCACCTGCAGCTGTTATCACCATCCTAGGTTTGACAACCACAGAAATTCTTAGAATTAGAAAGA
>VZTO01024521.1:0-18308 GCA_013400615.1 Syrrhaptes paradoxus | reverse complement strand
GCTTTTTCTTCTATTACCACTGCGTTTTTCAGGTCTCCCTGTGAAAACAAATACAGAAACATTTAAGAAATAAACTCACAAATTATTAATATATTTAATAAACACTGGTAGATGTACAAAACATTTGCCATCTCTTAAGCTGTGTTTAAGGAATGTTTAAAATTTACACTGTTTTTTCCTCTGTAAATAAAGTTAAGAGATATAAGCTTTATTTACACAACCAAAAATATATACATTTAATTCAGATTTACTTTCAACTCATTTGTAATTCTTCTGTACAAAGACTATATAGACTCAGTGACAGTTTCATTGACTTGGCAAATAGAAATAATTAAAACACATTTCTATCTTCCTACAAATAGAAAAAAGGAAGTACATTTCCATTTTTCTATTAATCTCATTCCTGTAGCTTCATATGCCATTTACAGTGTTTCATCTAAAAATCCAAAATTTAACTTTGCCCTCTGAAATACTGTTTTAGCTTTCCAATCTTGCAGAGTACTTGGTAAAGTTGGTTTTCATGGTTATTTTTCATTATTACATTGTCTTCAGTTGGTAATCTTTTGTGATACAGTAAATTTCCCCCTGCTGCTTTTTCGCAGTTGCAGGTGTTTGAACCATAACAACTTTGCACTAATAATGAAATATTTTTATTTTCTAGGAGCAGGTAGATGTGCTCTCCTAGGGATGATGCTGTCCACTGCTTTCTAATGTCTTTTGCAGGTGTTTCAGTGCACGTGTCCTCCCACCATCTCCGCAAGCTTTTGCAAGACAACATAGATACCTCTACAGCCCCATACTTCAACACCAGCGACTTCATCGTGACCAAAGACTCTCACTCTTGCTATGAAAAAATCTGGACGCTGACATGGAAAACAAAAACTGGAGACTTGCCCAATGTTATCAGTGTACAGTAATTTATTTTACTAACACCTCCTCTGAACCCCATTCAATGTCTTTGGCCTTGTCTGGTTCATTCTCCCAGCATTTGTTTTTACACAGACATCTGTGGGACCTCAATCTAAGCGTCTTCCTATTATGAACAGCAGCTTAAGCAAATTCCAGATTAGANAGCGGACAGTTTATTAGGTAAATTCCATTTTATGCCCAGGTGACATCTGTGTGTCTAATCTATATTTATGAAAATGAAAGCTAATTATGTCCCCCAAAATAAAGGGGACAGACAGACAAACAGTCAGCCTTCTATTATCTTGGGGTATCATGTAGCACTGGAATGGAACCCATTATCAGAAAGATACTGCTAACAGGTTACGAACAGTGCAAACAAAGACAAATTTTCAATTCACTCAAGTTACAAACTTGAAAAAATGCTAAACTAAAAGTTTAAGCCTTCACTGGACATAACAGTATATTCATCACAACAGCACATTACTGATTAAACTTCTGTTTCCAAAAGATGAGTCTTTCAATAGAAAAACACTGTATGGGAATTAATTGTGAAAATTCAACATATCTGTAGTTCATTACCCAGATTGTACTCACAGCTAGTTTTTCTTCTTCCTCATTTTCACTGTGCCATTCTGACTCTGCATCTGTGGGTTCGGTTTCTCCATTAATAAACTCTCTTCTCTGTGTCAGAAAAATTAAGAATGTAATTGAAGATGTAAAATTACATACAAACAGAACTGACTCAGCTAGGAAACAAAGATTATATAAACAGTCTTCCCACCTTATCAAAAAGGGGCTGATAGAGTGCTGCATATTTTCTCTCTAAATCATGTACTTCTTCATAGAATTTAGCTTCTATATGGGCACATTTCACCTGGAGCTGTTTCAAGGCATCGATTCTTCTTTTCACTGCTTTTGGTAAACTAAAAACCAAACAATTTGTTTAAGGTTAAGTTAGTTGCCTCGGCATTATTTAACATATCACTGCGAAACAGGCTGCTTATAACTAAATGCAATTTTTAAATGAAAAGTTTATGTCAAACATATGTATTTCTTCAAAACCTATTTCAAACAGTTGAAAGAGTCCTCTTCTACCCAAGCTGTTCTCTAAGGTGTTATCTTCTGTTCCATTCCCTGGGGCTACCACCCTCCCCGTGCAGTTCAGAGATCTGAAATTAATACCTTTGTTTACACCTAAACTTTGAGACTAGAGTTGTGCTGATCCACCTATGAAAAGTAAGAACTGTGCATTCTACAGGGTAAAGTTTCAATTCACAGATCAAACTCAAAGTACACACTGCCCATCTGTACTTTAAATTATTAAGCATTTATATATATCGTCAGGTAAAAGAACTTTTTACAGCACTTATTTTTTTAAAAAAGAGGTCTACCAGCTATTCCCAATAAAGAAATAAAAGCACAAGCATCTACTAAAGGCAAAGCTTTACAGTTTAAGGCAACACTACAGTTAACATAAAATTGAACTTCAAACAAAAGATGTACAACTCCTGAACTCTCCACTACATCCTGGACAGTAATCTTAGAGAAATCACCAATCATGCCTTGACAGAATAAGGGTCACAGAAGGAAACAACGCAGAATAAGGGGAGTTACTGCTAACCAAAACAATAATGGCCAAGGAAAACACCAAACTGGACAAAATTTAGTTTGCAATTTTGTGGAAGTTAACTAAAACTTGACTCTTCCTTCCAGAAGTACGCCACTATGAATCACAGTTTAAGTGAGCCATTTTTCTTAGTGAATCATTTGTTCTAATTTTCTACCTTAATTATACAGTAATAACATTCTATTATGCTTTCAGTCTTTCAAGGATTTTATTATCCCCTATACCTACGTTTCAATGTAACTTGATGGAGTAAGCGCTGTGTTGTCAAGACGTTCCTGTAGAGCTGCCAGGACCTGCGGATTTTGCATCACTTGGTCTGCTAGCTTTTCTGTGAAGACAGAAACCCATTTTTAAAACAGATCTGAATATATATATATAAATAGCACTTTTTGACGTACTGTGTCTTAGAGCAGTCATGGTAAAAATACTCACAACTTTCCAGATCTCAAATAGCACCACTCTAGTTAACTAATAACTCAAACAAAATTACTTCAGGGTGAAATTGCAGAAAGATAAAACTGGATAATGACAAAAAACACATACCTTTCTCTTTGCAAATATATCAAATATTTGCTTTTTAGAAGTAAGTAGTACATTGATGTCATAAGCAAGTCTCGTCTTCCCTTTTACATAAAAAAGTGCAAAATAGGAGTTTATCCTCCCTCTCTACTAGCTGTAGCTCATAAGCCACATATAAATTTTCAAGAGAACCACAGAATTATACTTCCAACACATTTGTAAAACTGTTTTCCAGTTAGTCTGACTGCTAAAAAGAACTGACAAAAACTCTGTGTACTGTGCAATAAAGCAGCATAGCACTATGACCATTTCCTTGACAACTACTAATTTTTTACATCAAGATACTTTCATAATCTGTAAGACTCCTCAGACACCACATCGTTCACAGAAGACTAATTTTATAGGACATCAGAACTAAAATGCTTCTGGTTAGGAGTTAAAAATCCTTACTAATAACTGCACAGGTGGTCATAGTGAGAAGACATTTGCTTTTCCAATCCTTCCATTCTTTCTCACTGCTGTTCTATACAGATATTTAAAAAAACCCAACAAATCAGTAGACTGCACAGCACACACTAACTTGATGACAATTCTATATAGATGGGTCTGCATGTTACTTTTTGTTTGGGGTTTTATTTGATTGTTTCTTTCTTAAACCAACTTGACTGTAAAGAATTATTCAATGGTGTCTACCATTTATGATGGGATTTCCAACTGCATGTCACAAAGGTTTTCTTAAAAAAAAAATGAAAAAAGTGAGAGCTAAAGAACATTCACTGACCAAACACATTGAAGATATTTCACTGTAACTTACAAATTTCAGCATTCAAGTTAATAACAATGGAACTGTAGCTTTTCTGAACACACAATTATTAATTTGAAAAGCATTATTCAGCAGATATCTGTGGACCTTCCAAATGAAGAACAAAAGCCTCAAGAAGACATATTATAAAGATGCATTTTCCTACAAGCAAGATAATAAAGAACCAGCATACATACAGGACTGTTCATTTTAATCATTACCCTGCCACAGATTATATGTTGTTAAAAGCTAGTCTATGCAGGCCTTATTGCAAGCGTCTAGTGGGTTATTTCGTGCAATAGTGAAGGACCCTACTCACAACATATGCAAAAATATTTTCACTGTTACAAAATTACAGCCTTTATTTTGCTCTTGGCTGTAATAAACATGGAAAGTGTCAAAAAGTGAACAGTTATCCTAGAAACATTACTTTGCTTTCAATAGTGAATACATCTGTAGTTTTGACAATAAAAGGTTTTGGAACTGTAGACAAAGAAGTTTCAGCGCACAAGGCAATACGCTTTTTCTACATTTGTAATGTTACATTACTATGTGTTTCTCACCTCTGTTGTCGCTTGCATTTTTAGCAGCCTCCACAGAATCTGAAGCAGTATCTTCTGTTTTACTAAAAGAATTAAAAATGTAACATATTAAAAAGGCATCACTTGATAAAAAAGTTAACTTAAAGAAACAAAAGTTTTCTGAATTTTTTGTGTTTACTACACGACAAGTTTTATAAACAGGTATGCCACTAGAAGACATGTATTTATGTCTTCAAGCTTCTTAAAACTCAGAAGTTTGGACATAAAACTAGTTCTCAAGATGAATAGGATTGCAAAGGGAAGGAAAAAAACAAACAAAACAGAAAAACCGCAAAACAAAACACATGAACAGATAAATTCAAATCATTAAGTGAACAGCTGGCTTTTCATCTGTACTGGGTCACTCTGGACAGGAAAATCATATTATTTACAAGTGAATATATAAGAGACACCCTTTTAGCACAAGTGATGAAGAAAAACACCAGAAAGGATACAGCTAAGAAAGGAAGATAAACAAGAGACCAGAGCTCTTTGTTTCTAATTTCTGTATAGAGTTGTTCTGATTAACAATAAAAACATTTGCTTCTACTCTAAAAAGATGTCCCTGTCCTCTCCATCTCCCTGTCACAATGTCTCCCATCACACTGCCTGAACTGCAGAGAGAGAGACCAGAATGAGTCAGCCAGCAAGCATTCCCTGCCAGTTTTCAGGTCCCAAAATACAGATTGAGTATTGCTGAAATCAACCCTAACTCAGATACAAAAGGAGAAAAGATATCACATATGCAAATGGGTATTATTAGTTACCAGATAGAATAGCTTATCCAGCTAACCCTGGTGCACTGCAAACCTTGAAAGACCAGCATCACGTATATATTTACAATAGCTTAACACTGCTATTTGTTCCAAAAATGCTATTAAAACTAGAAAATAAAGTAGAGCCTTCCACATGCTTAAATCATACAGATCAGAGAAACACTGAGGATCAACGTTATCTTCAATTCCTTGGAGCATTTAAGTATGGACACTGAAAACTGAATCAAGACAACACAAATTATGTTAATCCAAGAACAGAGTAATTCTGTATCCAATACACTCCAACCTCAGCTTCTCCTGTACCAAATGAGCATTTTGTCCTTGCTGTAAGGAAACAAAGTCTAGTCAGAGAAAATATTTACCATCTCACTCTTATCCAACTTTAGTAATCCACTCTTCAGAGGAAAAAAAAAAAATGCTCTCCCATAGAAGACCAAATTTCAAGAAAACAGTCCCAACATACCTGTTATCTGCCATCTGTGTGTCTGTATACACCTGCAAGTTGAAATACAGTGTTTAAAAATACTTCACTAGTAATTTGTTGACCTCAACAGAAGATGAAAATCAAACAGGTCATTGTTTAAAAAAAATCAATATGAATTAACAGCTGCTGGTTTTGCTAAGAAATTAATCATACATAAAAAGCGAATAGGTCCCATAAAACTCAATCCAAACTGGAACTTCCTAATAATTTTTAAACAGCCTGTGAGGTGCTTTCATTTAACCTTTTTAAACTTATTTTTTTCTGTTAAGTATTCCAGATGCTAATCCACTTCTACCAGATTATTAGTCTTCTGTCTGAAGACGAATGTCATGCTTTCCTAGACTAGCCCTGCGTTCTATTAAAAAAAAAGCCAGAGGAAGATATGAATATATTATTTACTAATTCCTTCATAGTGTCAGAGTAAACAATGAATTTTTAATCTCTGCATATACTATATTACTATGCCTGATCTGAAAACAATAAAAGTTCAAATTAATTCCAACAACTTCAGAATGACTTTTTTATTATGTCACCTGAGCAGAAAAACATACCTCACTTGTCAGTATAATAAGGGCTATTTTTGCAAATAGCTGCTTCTGCTGCACTATACTGAATGACAATCTAAAACTCCTGCTAGATAAAGAGAAGCAAAACATTGAAGGAAATAAAAATATTTACCAAGAGAAGGGTTTTTGACAGCAGCTATGAAAGCAGAATCCCCTATATAAAGATTTTCCTTAAATTTGTTTATCAGGAGTGAGAAATTAAAGAGGAAACCTAGCAGCTGAAGTCTTCGTATTAGCAATTATTGGAACCAAGTTTAGTGTAGTTACCCCGGACCTCAAGATCACAGAATGGTTTGGGTTGGAAGGAACCTTAAAGATCATTGAGTTCCAACCCCCTGCCATGGCCAGGGACACCTCCCACTAGCCCAGGTTGCCCAAAGCCTCATCCAGCCTGGCCTTGAACCCCTCCAGGGATGGGGCATCCACAGCTTCTCTGGGCAACCTGGGCCACTGCCTCCCCACCCTNAACAGCTCTGTGCCTGTCCTGTGCTGAAGACCCCAGAGCTGGATGCAGCACTAGCAGGGGGGGGGTGGTGGGGGGGAGGAGTCTCATGAGAGCAGAGTAGAGGGGCAGAATCACCTCCCTCGACCTGCTGGTCACGCTTCTTTTGATGCAGCCCAGGATATAGCTCTTCTTAGGAACCAGAGGGAACCAAATTGCCAAACTTATTTTGCTATTATTCCTTTACTGGGACAAAATATCCAAGCCTGCACATCTATTTTAGTAATACAGATTGGAGGTTTTCCCCCACCCCATTCTGAACAGTTCATCACAAATTTAAGTAATCACTACAGACCATAGAGAAGCATAAGTGATATTTTCCACTATCAAGCTTTCAAGAAAGCAGATGTTAGTCTGAAAGTCAAATTTAGAATAAAAAATACTTTCCATCATTCACATGAGTTGACAGATCTGATTTCTTTCATTCTATAAAGGCCAAGCAGGCTGCTCTTTAGCCCAGCTTCCCACATACAACTACCAAAGAAGAACCTAAGTGCTAATGACATCTTGATTGGCAGCCAGAGAAGGGGGCCCAGAGATCACACGCACTCTCCCATTTGGAAAACGCTGACTTCTGCTCTAAGCTAGAAAAGCAACACTTTCACAACCACTTAAATAGAGTTGAAAAGCTTTGTTCATTTACAAAAGTACTAAGAGTATACTTTAGATTACTTCACAGGAAGTAAAGCTGCTTAACATCTACCAAAAAAGCATATGAGCCTACCCTATAAAGTCCAGGAACAAACAAAAGGGGCTTCTTGTAGACTAGGTGAGTTTCAGCAACCCAGGCATATTTATTTGCAAACACTTATTCTTGCCTTAACATAACAAGAGGCAATGCCAGCAACCATCTGCTAGAGCAAAACAGAAGAATTTTACTATCTTACAACTGCAGAAATAAAGAGGTATGCATGAGTCTTTCCTTCCATGGCAGACAGAAGGCAGTAAAGAAAACAGATACAATTAAAAAGGTAAGACATAGCAAATTGACCTAATATCAGAGTTCAGCCAACAAGTTATACGATCCTAGTCACTATTAGAGGAAGCAACAGTAAGCAACTAAAAATGCAGACTCGCATTACGTAAAAATTATCCTTGAAGACTTGACTCTTCCAACCTAGCCCAGTGACAGAACTAATGGAAAAAATCCACTCCAGATACAAATTCTTCTGCTCAGTTGTTTCTGCTATTTCCTGCAGGGAATTACTTCTCAACCCTGCTGAGGGAAGACAAGACTCTCATTCCATCCCCATTTATGTTTGTAAAACATGGAATAAAGTTCCCATAACTTGAATAATTTTTAAATAGCAGTTGAATTAATCTTCACTGGAACAGACATGAACTGGGCATGTTCTGACAAAAGCCATTCACCCAAGTAACAAAACACAAAAACAAAAGTGGAAATACATACTTTTAAGTCTTGTTTCGCTCCTCAAAGTTGTTCTTTCGGTAACTAAAAAGTAAAAAGAAGTATACAAAAATAATTAGAAAAATCTTTCTTACAAAACAGCTTGTGATTCCTAGTTGCATTACAGCTGTCTTCCAATGAATTAACTGCCAGAGAGTTACTAACAAACTGTAAAAAAACAGTAAGAGCTGGTGAGGGCAGGGGAGGGGAGAGCAAGGTGATTTGAGACACAAAGCTAAATGCAAACTCAGCTGAAAAAGTACAGCAGCAAAGCACTGAGCCTTCAAATTTATACCATGGTTATCTTCCATGCAAATAAGCTCACATTACAGACAATCAAGACATGAAAAAGCTATCAGAACGCCAAGGAAAGAATCATGTAAGGTACTGTTACTATCACTACCACCACCAATAAGAGGCCAAACTCATATCTTATTTTTTCTGGACAGTTGACTGTTTTCAGACAACTAAAGCAGACACAAAGCTTTGGGGAAAGAAGGGACTACACCAATACTTGTCCCACAAAGCAGGCTGCTGGAATTTGCCTACCACAAATGTCACACACTACTAGCCACTTAGAAGAGCAGGAAACTGTAAACTCAAAGCACATTAACATAGCAAAAGTTCATTATAAGGACAAGTAATATCCTGAAAGATGCAACTTTAAAGGAAAAGTCTGTACGTCTGATGCCAAGATGTATTCATAATACAAGTGTATACAAAATAAATTTTCTCTGCTAAAACACCCTATGTCTTGCTGTACAAATCTTCTAAACATAACTAAAATACGAAGCAGGAAGCTAAGGGATTCCTGAACTCACAGGAAGACTTCTACCCACAACTGTTGCTGTTTTTTGTAACTACAACAAATCAAAGAGAAAGTTATGACTTCCGTTTTAGAGCTGCTGGGATGCAACCCTGTGGGAAGCCATAAACATAAGAGTCTTCCACAGGCCCAGAACATTAGCACTACTTAAGCTCACCTTGGAAGTTTTCCTGAGGGAACACTATTTTGGTTAGAGATGACCTTATGAAGAACTTGTATAGTGGTTCTGGTTTCCCCTTTAAATTCCGTACTTGCTTCTCTACCTTTTTATTTTGAAGTCTCCTAAGCAGATGCTACAAGAACAGTCAGGCAAATCCTACAAACGCTTGTTTTACATGCGGTAAACAATCGTAGCAGCAGCAACAAAAAATTTAAACAAGCCCGGACATGGCAGGCAGGGACTGAGCCCCCAAAATCCCCCATCACGCTGAGGGAACACAAGACCGTGAACGAGGGCAAACGAAAGAATCGCGCCTGACCTAAGCGGCTACAGGTTTGACTCAACCCGAGCGCCGCGGGGCGAGACTGAGAACCGCTCACCGCAAACACCAGCCCTCCCACCCTCTTCCTCCCCGACTTCCCCCGGCAGGGCGGGGGAAGGGAGGGCTCGCTGCCAGGCTCCCCAGGGCGGGCGAGAGCGGCCATACATGTGGCCGGAACCGCTCCGTCACCCCTCCACCAAACTCAGAGCAACGCAAACTCCCCCTCCTCTCTGTCCAAACTTCTTAAACCAGCCTTAAAATGGTGCCTGAGCAGGCCGTGCCCGCCCCTCTCCGCCAGGAGACTCCAGGCGGCCCCCACCGCCACCGGGCTCCACCCCGGCGCAGGCCCTAACGGCAGCCACACGCACGGCCCATCCCCGCGCTGCGGTGACGGCGGCCAGCTCGGGCCCTCCGCTAACCCCCAGCAGCCTCCCCCTGCCCAGAGGCCGGGAGCTCCGCGCCACGGCCCCGCCGCGTCCTCACCTGCCCGCGCCCCACGTCCCCTCACGCCCGCAGAGGCAGCAGCGCCAGCCCCTGGGCTCCTCGCAAGCTCACTCGGGCTGCGCCGCCACCAAGAAAGCCCTTTCCCATTGGTCGAAGCGCAGGCACCTCCCTCAGCAAAGACGCCACTGATTGGCCCTGGCAGCGCCACAGCCGCCATGCCGCACGCGGGCCATGTTGACTATCCGACGGCGCGGCGCTCAGCCAATCAGAGAGCGAACGCGGATCGGGGGTCAGCGGGGAGGGTGCTGGGTGATGTGCGCGCGGGGCTGGCGGGGAGAGCGCGTGATGCGGGGCGGGGGAGAGGGGAGGTGGCTCGTGGCTGCGTCCTTAAAGCGACAGAGGCCGCGGGAGGGCCAATATGGCGGCGGGTCCCCTGCACCGAGCTGTCCTGTAGCACCCCGGCGGCGGCGGCGTGGCGGGAACGGTTCGCTGGAGGCCGGGTGTGGGGCAGGCCGGCGGGGCCGTGCGGCTGGGAGGAGGAGGCGGTGTTCGCAGCTGGCAGTGCCCCTCTGCTCGGGCAGAACCCCCCCAGCCACTTGGGAGTTCTGAGCCCACAGGAAAACCTCTAACCCTCTGTTGTGCCGCTGGATTCTCTTGTTCTAAATGAAGGTTTTGTCCAGGTCTGCAACTTCCTCTTGGATTTCAGTGATGAATGACAAGTTTTTATCATCGCAATCCTTTCCCAGGCAGAATCAAAATTTGGAAATAATGAGACCAATATTTTATTAATTAATAACTAATCAATACATTAATGCTGGATTAAGTTAGTTATTGTAGGAATTTAAGTGACAGGAATAACCATAGAACTGTTAGCTAAACGGGTATCAATACTGTAATTAAAGAATAAGATAATTTTGAACCACACCTAAAGAACTGCAGGACTGCTGCGGCGTCAGTTGCACAAAAAAGATTCGGTGGGACAGAGGATGTGCTCAGGGAAAGGTTTTTCTTCTTTTCTTTGCTTCAAGTTCCCTTTCCCTGCTTCTCCAAACCAGTCCTTTTTCTAAAATCAGCATGTTAACGGTCTCCTCGTATTTCCATGAATTCTTATTTTGGGCCAACTTTATTCATGGCAGCAGCTACACTTAATTCTGTCTTCCCAAGAAGAGCATAACGAACTCTGAAAGCAGGATTTATCTGAGCTATTCCTACTCCATGCTTTTGTTCTTGTTGCTGGTTCATAGCTGTCAAGTATTCTTTTAAGCTTTTTCTGTCAATCTCTGTTTTGGTAAAAGCTATTTCTCCTTTCCACCCAGGAGAGGTTGGGAGTACAAACTCCAAACTTTGTCTCCTACAAAGATGTAGGAGGTTTTGCTGGAGTACACAACCTAGCTGCACCTTTCTGCTGTTGCAGGAATACACTGCAGTCACATTCAGACTATTTGTTGCACTACTGCATCTTCCGTGGCATGGGTAGAGTTTCCTCCTCTGCACTAGTCGCTATCTTGTTAACGCAGTTCTCATGCATGCTGAAAACCCTGAATTCAATTAAAATTTGGATGGACTTGTAAAAGTAGATTTGGTTTCTTCTGGATCAATTATTAAAGCCTTGAAACAGGCCAGAGTGCTGGAAGTATTTGGCTGTCTTCCCCCACTGATGTATATCAAAGTAAACATACATTTAAATTTCCTTCCACCCTTGGATCCAAAGGCATTAATCTCCCATGATCAATGCAGGGTTTTTGCTGACTGTTGGCTAATGTCACATAGCGTAGTGGTAAGACTTTAGGACTGGATAAGGCACAATCTGTGGAGTCATCTTGCTGACAGGCGCTCCTACCCTGCAGAGAGCTGCAGAAAGGTGATTGCTGAATCACCCTGGCTTGATTTAAACACTCAGTCTAACATACAAAAGAGCTTGGAGAACTAAAACTGAGAGAAGGGATTATGGCAGAACTGCTGAACAGATGCACTAGACACCAGAGAGAAAGCTTAGGCTGAGATCTGTAACTGGCATTAAAACGTCTGTGTCTTCTGCCCTTGGGTGGGTATTAATGGAAACTGCTCTCACGTAGTGAGATGCCAGACATTTACAGCCTAATTTGAGAGATAAGACTTAGTTCCTCAATGACTTTTTCTGGAGGGGGAGGAAAAACTTTGATCATTGCTAAGTGGAGTCTCGGTACTAAATAGCAAATGTGCTTCTTAATTAATTTGTTCTGTCTCAGGAGACATGTTAAGTATTCATGTGGTACAGTGTCCTGTATAGAAATTACCCTGAGAAATCACAGGGAGGAGTAAAAATTCCTTTCCATATTTGTGTGGTAGAAATTGTGTAATTAAAGAGGGAGCTAAAGTTAGTCCAACAACTACCACCACCTGACAATGTTAGCTTAAAACGTAGAAAAAGCAGCTGAAAGTATGTACTGTATGTGGCCGAGATTTGCTTATTTGCACATTTAAAATGCATCAGTGGTTTCCTGGAACAGAGGACAGCAAATACAAACACTAGGATAAAGAGGTCAAAGATAGTATCATAAATGTAATTAGGCACTCATTAGTTTGAAGTCTTTGAAAAGAGTGGTGGCAACAAGACCAGATTGAACAATTCGTGTATTTTTCTACCAGTATATGAACAGAGTGATGGAGGAACTTGTTCTCTTTAGTGGAGCATTATTCACATTTGACGTTAATGTGAATATTCACATTGGAAAGGCTGAAAGGCACGCTCTGAGCAAAAGACAGAAACAAAATTTGCTGCTGCCAAGTCTGGCCTTTAGCCAAGGGTGCAATTGAAAACAGAAACACCACACTCTTACCTTGCCCTGCCATCTCTGAATAAATTCTTTGATAGGCAGGAAATAAAAAGCTCCATGATGTACAGACCAGTATGAGGTCTGTGTTCCAGAAAATTAAAATATTAAAAAATTCCAAGATTTTGTTATGGGGATTTTCATTTTCATAATGCTTAGAAAATTACATTACAGACTGGCTTCTTTGAGCATGTGCATACATGCAGGCACATTTTAAAATTAAAAAAAAAAATACTGTGGTGTCTGTCCTCTCCCTTTTCCTTGCTGAGGGAGAGAGGTGACTAAGACACTGAATGCAGACCATTGCTGCTGCATTCCCTCCTGTTTGCCAGGTCACTCTCACTAAGCAGGCACAGTGGAATCCACTGAAGTGCCACCTTGATGGATTGCCAGGGAAGAGATACTGTGCTGTGCATTTCAGTGATCACACAGATCAGTTGGCACACCTCTACTGAAAAAGTCATCTTAAACAGTGGGCATTCAAGCCTGGCTGCAGCATTCTTTATTTGCTAACAAGTTTTCCTTCACCAGGACTTTATGCATACTGTTATTTTTTTGTTAAATTTTGCCTGCAGCGAAGATAGAAGTAACTGAACTGTAGTAGCTCTGGAGCTTGTTTTTTTGTTACAAATTGCAGGAGTCTATTTTTCTGACTCTTTGCCAAGGTCATTGTTTTTATTATCCTGCTGCTTTTGGAAAATATTGAACTCAAAATACAGACAAAACTGATTTTATTTGGAGAGAATGAATTAACTTCCTGTTTGTGTAACAAGGTAAAAATATTTTCGCAGCTTCTTTGGAGATGCCAATTTGTGTGGTTTTTTTTTTTTTTTTTTTGTAACAGAAAATACTTAGGGTTGTCAGCTAACTCACAGAGGCTTCATGAAGCAGACATGTTTGTTACTGACAGTGCTGATTTCCAAGGACAGCTGCAACAGATAAGTGAAAATTGTAACTGCAAGATCAGTTCAAGTATGGAAAGAAAAGTTCAAGTATGGGAAGTTGGGGAAGGTTTTGAGGGCTTTATTGCTGGAGAAGTCAAGTGACAAGCTTGCTTGAAGAAGGCAACTTTGAAAATGCCTGAACTAGATAGATAGCAAAGCGCTATAAAAAGCAGGGGAGAGAATAAAGTAGCTGTGCGAAAGAACAAAGATCACCCAAGACACAAGGTGAGAAGAATCCCATTGATTTTAGGAGACTTTTGATTGTGTTCAAAGAGAATTCAAAGACAGGAATGTTGTTCTGCTGTAGCAGAAGAGAAAGATGACTTTAGCAGCATCAGATAAGGTTTATTTCAAATCATCGTAGTTTAAAACAATCAAATTGACAATCAGACAAAACACAGAAATGGCAAGCATGAGCTAAATAATTCTGGAGGTAGAATAAGACATTAATGGGGCAGTAAATACAGCAGAGACCCTTACTGACATCACTGTGATTTTAAAAAAATAAGGAGAAAGCAGCGTGTGCAGGTGGGAAGCATACAGAAAAAACAGAAGATAACCTTTCGAGAATGCAAGTCTGAAATACTACTAAGATCTATGCAGAGTTGTCCCAGAAATGAAGCATTTGGGAAGGGAAAAGACCATCTTTTAAAAAATTCTTCTACACTGACGGAGTACATAAACCATAGAAGTGAATGAGATTCTACTGAAAGCTTCCAACAGGAGGGTGGGGGGCAAAGCCAGGATGTTACGGAGATGTCACAAAGAAACTAGAATCCAGGAGAGCAATGGATTAAGTGTCTTCATAGTTACATACTACCTAGCTTTAAGTAAGTGCTAACCCTGATCACCAAAAAATAATTTCTATAAGCAAATTACTGTTGCTATTTGACATTAAGTAGCATCTTCAGAAGCAGTTCATGTTCAGGAAAGTAGTTAAGGCAGTGAAGTCTATGCTGTGGTTAGAAATTATTCAGGTCTAGGATTCCCAGTAAAGTTTGCCGAGCTAGCTCTGTCTAGGATTCCAGGGAGTTTGGAATTGGAGAACCTCATCTGGCTGAGAAGCAGCATCTTCTGACTGCAGCCTAGGCACATCCCATCCCTTCATGGATATCCTGAGTGCATGTGTCTTGGGGAAGCACGCTGGGAAGAAAATGATAAGCTTCCAATGTTGAAGGGGGTTCAAATATAGAATGGTGTAAAAATGCAACCGATCCTCTTCTGTTCGCAGACCAAGGACGGAGAGGTTGCCCTCGTGGCTGCGGCTGGCTGTTTGAAGGACCACTGTGCAGTTTAAACATGCATTTATACAATTAATTAGAAATCAGCAGAATAATCAAATACCGTGCAAAATGAATTATATTAGTAATGGCAAGCTAAAGGAAAAGCTCTGTAAATACATTTCAAAAAGATGGTTGTGGAATAAAGACAAACTCTATATTCTTCTCACTATACAAAGGTTACATACAACTTTTCCTTTACCATGGGTTTTATTTTCTGCATACAAGATGCATGTGCTTTACTGACCTTAACATTGTGTATGTTTTCAAAGGCAAATACAGAAAAACTAGGAAAAAAACTACCTTTCTGTTATGCCAAATACGTTCATTCCTCAGAAGGAATAATATAAATATAAAAATATAAAGATAAAGCAAAGATGGTTTAACTCGTAATTAAGGAAAGGAACATTGCCTAATGATTGTAGCATGAACCTAAGAGCTGAGAGACCAGAGGTGTTGCAGTATGACCTTCTGCAACTCACCTTGAGGCTTAAGAATACTTTATGAATAGAGTTCTGCATATCAGACACTTATATGCAGTTGTGAAGGAGGCAAGATGTTTTTTAGGATTTAATGAAGTAGCTACTACCCGTGAAAAGCATTATTAGGCAACAGAGAACTGTCCTTGCAGTCATAATGAGACCATACTACATCAGAAAGATTATTAACTTGGGGTTAAATTATCATGTTAAAAACACCACAGACTTGAGTAACAAGCAATTTATAGCTGTGTTTCCTAATTGCAAACCAATCCACAAACTGTATCTCAGTAAGAAACCCTCTGTTAATTCCCCTGGGCTCTGAACAGGTAATTGGGTACCGAGTACTTCAGGTAATCGGGCACTTTGGCAGCACTCCTGTTTCCTTGCAGGGATAGCTCCAAGAACACACCACCTTCTGCCATTAGACCCTCATGTCTTCCTCACCTCTTTGTTCAATGCAGGTGCATTTCCCTTGTACTTACACACTTGATTGCAACGGCAGACTGAGCAAAGATGATGATCTATTCCCTTTTGCAACAAAGCCACTGTTAGCTTCTACTATGCAAAGTGTTCTGAGTATACTTACGAGAGTTTTTAATAAGGGTAGCTAGAGTTAGTATCATAGTGGAACTACCCAGTTTTTCCTGCTTATGTAAAGATACTAAAGTCATCTGGAAAATACTGTTCTTACTGTGGGACAAATTACTCAGCTCCCATTTAGTAGTAAATTTTGCTGACTGTGACATATTCCACAAGCTACACTGGGTTTTAGATAGAGATCAGTACGCAGGAGAAATTAACCAAAGCCTGGACAGCTATAATAAACAAGAATCCTTATGTGGATTTGCTGACTGAGCAGCACCTTCCTAAATAGAACTGGCAACCATTCAACCTGCTACTGTTGTTGTGAAAAAACTTCTTACAGGTTGGCTTTTTTTAAGAATGGATTTTTATTGACTTTCCAGATGACATTATTAATCCACGTAAACAGGATTTTTACTTTGCACATATTAGGAAGTGTAAACAGAAACTTGAGCATCAGTATATGCTCACTTCTTCAATAGTGACCCAGCACTCGCCTNTATCATGGGTGGGAAATCCCTGAAATATTAAAAAAAAATAATATTTAGGATAAATTCTTGGACTGTTTTTGCTCCTTAAGGAATTGTGTTTTAATAAGATAGGGGGTAATGTCATAATGTCAAGCTGTCAGGATGGGGTGCATCTTAGCAAATTTTATTCACTTAGAAGTTTGACAACTATCTTTGACTATTTATGTGTGTTCCCTCCCTAGTTAATGGAGGGGCAAAGGGTTCATTTATTTTCTCTCCTGTACTAAGTAAGGGAAGCTTAGACCACTAACTTGTAGATGGTTATAGTTAAGAGAATAATGACTAATCCCCAAACAGAGATCACTTTTAATCATACTAGCATTTTGAATCCAAGGCTTAAAGCAAAAGCAGTAAAAGATTTGTGTTCTCGATGGAGAAAGTATGATCAGAGTTTTTATGGACATTATCCTTGGCTTGCAAGCACTATTTTCCAGTATTTACACTGGGTCTGAATTTGCATGGGTGAAGAGGACAGGCAGAAGTGGGATCAATGTCCCAGATCAAGCACTGAACAAATAGTGCTTTATGTTTTCCAAGTAATGCCTTTTATCATCAAGGGGAACAGTCAAAGAAAAGTTATCCATACAGCCCCTTCAGAGATCCTTTGCCAGGAGAGAGCAAAACAGTGGGCACAACCAAAAAGGAAGCACAGGACCTCTCTGAAAAACATGGCTGTCTCCATCAGTTCTAGCAGAAATGGGGTGCTTGTACTTGCAAGTCATTTGCTTGCCTTGCAACAGAGCAATAAATCTGAACACCCATCATACATGTTCCTATCCACAATATCTAAAGAGAATTTTGCTCTGCAATGAGAGAGGCCAAAAGAGGCCAATGTTCAGTGAAAATACCCTTGATGATGGCTAACAGTTAGAGAGCCTTGCTCCCCAATGCAAGGTATGTACAACAGAATAAATGTATCGTCTTTTCTTTCTCTCCTTCCATCCTCCCACTATGTTAATAGCACTGCCCTGGAGGTTTTGGAACAAGATCAGCTATGTACACTTACAATTGAGTATGCAAAACTGGACAAGAAAAGTCTCTTACATTTTCATCAAACATGGAATATTTGTCATGTTCTGATTTAAACATTTCATGTGGTGGAATCTTCATTTTTGCCAGTTTTGCTGCCTGTAATATAAAACATGAATTAACTGCATTAGCATCATGGTTAATTACTGACAACCTGTCACATATGCAAAAGGAAAAGTAGACTATAATTTGCAAATCAAACAGCATTTAATTCACAATTGTTTATCATGTGAAAAGAAATTTTTAGTGAGGAACAACTCAGTAAGTCTTAGCTTTGTCTGTCCAGGGGAAAAAATATGTTTTAAATCTGTAGAGAACCACTTATTAAAATAGATGTATTGCAGGAACTCAAAATAACTCACTTATATATTCCAAAAACTACATCTGATTTTTGCTAAATTGGCTCCTTAGTGTTTCAGGTGCAAACACAAAGTGAATAGTTGCTATGAGTAAAGAATATTCAGCAACCAACCACTGCAAACGGAACCACCTTTATCAACTGTTTCCTGCTGACAAGCACAGGTTTCTATGCAGGTCACAGCAGGATCAGGACACAACTAATTGCACTGAAAATAAACTGAACTTTCACGTATCAGAACTTTCACATCTCAGAATCATTTCCAAATAATTTATGTCCAATCCAAGGGAATCACCTTTTTGAAAGAATGCAAAAAAGCTACTTGGAATTTGTAGATTATAAAATGCTATTTATCAGGTTTTCT